>PVJL010001581.1:188752-251544 GCA_004026885.1 Lyroderma lyra | reverse complement strand
GGACAGGTACATGCAAAAAATGAGATCTGACCACTTTTATATACCATACAGTCAAAATGAATTAAAGACTTATATGTAAGACCTGTTTTCCTAGAGGAAAACAGGCAGTAAATGCTTTGACATTGGTCTTAGCACTATCTTTTTGGCTCTGTCTCCTTGGACAAAGGAAACAAAAGAAAAAAAGAACCTATATCAAACTAAAAATATTCTTGCATAGCAAGGAAAAGCACCAACAAAAAGAAAACCTACGGAATAGGACAAAAATATTTGCTAGCAATACATCTGATAAGAGGTTAATATCCAAAATATATAAGGAACTTGCACAACTTAAAACCAGAAACACCAAACAATCCAATTAAAAAATGGGCAGAGGAACCTGAATAGACATACAGCGGGCCAATGGACATATGAAAAGATGCTCAGCATCACTAATCATCAGAGAAATGCAAATTAAAACCATATCACACCTATCATCAATCAATAAATCAACAAGTAACAAGTGTTGGCGAGGATGTGGAGAGAAGGGAACCTTGTACACTATTGGTGGGGATGTAAATTGGTGCAGCCACTATGGAAACCAAGATGAAGGTTCCTCATATAGAAGCCACCTAAGTGTCCATCAACAGAAGAATGGATAAAGAACGGATTTATTGCTGAATGGAATATTATCCAGCAATAAAAAAGAATGAAGTTTTGCCATTTGTGACATCATAAATGGACCTAGAGGGTATTATGCTAAGTGAAATAAGCCAGACAAGACAAATACTGCTTGAATCTAAACAAAATAAAGCAAATGAATAAACAAACTAAAATAGAAACAGACCCATAGACATTGAGAACAAGCTGATGGTTGCCAAAGGGGAGAGGGTGGAGGTTGGGGAAAAAAACCCTTCAGAGGGTGGGACAGTTCCAGAAGGTGGGAATTATCTCCATTTCCTGAGGGTCAGTGAGGACACATCACTTGCCACGGCGAGATCCAGTCTTGTCCTGGCCTAAGTTTTCAGAACCACCTTGGAAATGGGTTGGAAAGACTAGAGGATCTAGAGGCCACGTGGCTATCATCTGGTGAATGGGCCACCATGTGGCTTGGAACTACATTTCAGATTGGAGGTGGCCAGTAGTAAGGTGAGGGTTCCAGAAAGGATAGACCACGTGGTGAGGACATGTGGCTTCTCACTCTTATCCTGAAGCCCCCTTCTCCTTCTCTAGAGGACAAGCTGGATGCGGACTACATTGAGAGGTGCCTGGGCCACCTCACGCCTGTGCAGGAGAGCTGCCTGATCCAGCTTCGGCACTGGTTGCAGGAGACCCACAAAGGCAAGGTGGGTGCAGGGCTCTGGCCTGCCAGAGCAGACAGTCATTGCTGCCCAGCCTCAGGCTCTGGGGAGGAAGGGCCAGGGAAGTAAGTTTGTGTAGACAACAATACCAGACACTTAGATTTTGCCTTCTTTTCATTATATACTGTCTCGTGTCTCTGTAACACAGGCTGTGCGTTGTCACCGATTTGGCACTGTTGACATTTGAGACCAGACAATCCTTTATGGTGGGGGCCGTCCCGTGCACTGTGGGATGTTGAGCAGCATCCCTGGCCTCCACCCACTAGATGCAACGAGCTTCTCTTTCCCTAGTTGTGAGAACTAAAAGTGGCTCCAGACCTCGCCAAATGTTTGTTCCCTGCGGGGCACAATCACCCCCTGTTGAGAACTACTGCTGTATAGCCCCCCCTATGTTCACCATCTTTTATAAAAGATGTAATGCCTGTGCACGTTGATTTTTTTTACTGCATGTAGATTTTGCCTTAAACTTTAAGCCCCATAACATGAATGTCCACCATGCAGGAGGGTCCCAAGTATGGACTTGACCTTCAACTCTGTTGAATGAGAACTTCTTGCTTAGTCATATGAGTTGCTGGCCCTTCTTCCCCAGACCCCTGTCCGCATATTGGAAACACAAGGAAATTAGTGTGGGGGGCTGTGATGTAACCCATCTGCCCCTGTTTGCTCACCTGTAAAATGGAAATAACATTTCCATACACCTCCCAGAGCAATTAAAGGGACAATGCACATAAAGGGCGTTCCCTGGACTATTGATATTTGCTTGAGGAAAATAAGGACAGCTGGTGGGGTCTTAGCTTGTCACCTCAGCTATTAGACTCTTTGGGTTATCTGTGGCAGAAATGCAGCTTAAATCAACGGGGCAGGGAAAAAGGGGGGAATTTATCAGCTCATATAAGAATCTGTTTTAAGAGGGGTGTGCTAATTTCCAAAATGCCACAAACTGGGTGACTTAAAACAACAGAAATGCATTCTCTCCCAGTTCTGGAGGCCAGATGCCTGAGAGCGGTGTGTTAGCAGAGTTGGTTCCTTCTGGAAGCTCCAGGGGAGAATTTGTTCCATGTCTCTCTGCTGGCTTCTGGTGCTGCTGGTGGTCCTTGGCTTGTGGATGCATATAGATCTTTCTCCACCGAACTCTTCTTAGATGAGATGAGAGACTCACTTTGCATAGTTTTATCTACTGAGTCAGGGACCCCCATTGTGTGGGGCTTCTCCTCCTCAGATTCCCAAAGATCAGCACATCCTTCGGTTCCTGCGGGCTCGTGACTTCCACCTGGACAAGGCCCGGGAGATGCTGTGCCAGTCCCTGAGCTGGCGAAAGCAGCACCAGGTGGACCTCCTCCTTCAGACCTGGCACCCCCCTGCCCTCCTGGAGGAGTTCTATGCGGGCGGCTGGCACTACCAGGACATAGGTGCGTCTCCTGAGTGACCTGACGTACAGTGCACATTTTGGTCACTGCCGCTTTTCACGCTGCTTATTTTTCCTGTTGACTCTTCCGGGCATCCGGAGATGGCTTTGAGGTGACAACCCAGCCATGAAGAAGGCAGAGCTGGCTTGAAGCAAATACTGCATTAGTGTCCTGGGGCTGCCATAGCAAATCACCACAAGATGGGGAGTGTGAGGCCACAGCAGCTTATTGTCTCCAAGTTTTAAGAAGTGTTAGCAAGGCCGTGACCCCTCTGAAGGCCTAGGAGGGGAACCCTCCCTTGCTTTTTCCAGCTTCTGCTGGCCCCAGGGGTTCCTTGGCTGCATCGCTTCAGCCCCGCCTCTGTCTTTCCATGGCCTTCCTCTCTGTGTCCTCTCCTCTTGTTATAAAGACCCCAGGTCATTGGATGGAGGGCCCACGCTAATCCAAGACGATCTCATCTTGAGAGCCTTAACTAATTACATCTAGAAAGACCTTATTTCTGAATATGGCCACGTTCTGAAGTTATGAATGGAGTGAATTTTGGAGGGACAGTTTCAATTTACTACAAATATCTTTGGATTTTTCCTTATTCAACTGCCATCAAAGCCAGTGTCTATTATGATTTTCAATGTCCCTTATGTAAACATTACTACACAGTTGACCCTTGAACAATATGGGGAATAGGGGGCTGACACCCCATGCAGTAGAAAATCCGCATATAACTTTGGACTACCCCAAAACTTAACTACAGTAGTCTCTTGGTATCTGCGGGGGATTGGTTCCAGGACACCCCCCAATTCAAAATCTGTGGACGCTCAAGTCTCTTATGTAAAATGGTGCATACACTCAGCCTTCTGCATCATAGATTCCCAATGGTGGATCATTGATTTGTGGTTGGTTGAATCGTGGATGGGAAACCCAGGGAGACAGAGGGCCAACTGTATATTTATCAAAAAAAAGCTACATATAAGTGGACCCAGGTAGTTCAAACCTGTGTTGTTCAAGGGTCAACTGCATATTGATTAGGGCAAATGCTTAACTCTCCTGAAGAGCTAGCTGGTTGGGACACTTTGAATATACAGTTGATCCTCATTCTTCACACAATGCATATTTGTGAATTTGCTTACTCACTCAAACTTATTTATAACCCCCAAATCAATACACAGGCTGCTTCCGCGGTCATTCACCGACGTGCCCAGTGGCCAAAGAAAATCTGAGTTGCCTGACCTGCACGTCCCCAGCTGAGGTTGAACGAGTTTCAGCTCTCACACTGTAAAGAGTGTCCTTTTTGAAGCCTACATAGTGCCACATTTTTCACATTTTTTGTGCTTTTTGTTGGTGATTTCACTGTTTAAAATGCCCCCCGCCTCCCCGCATAGTGCACAAGTGCTGTCTCGTGTTCCTAAGTGCAAGAAGGCTGTGATGCGCCTTATGGAGAAAACGTCTGTGTTAGATCAGCTTTGTTCAGGCATGTGTCATAGTGCTGCTGCCCCCAAGTTCAATGCTAATGAAGCAGCAATATTCGGTAGACTCTCCATTAACCGGAAGTCAAGCAACCAGTAAACTCGTTGAGTCTACTTCCATCTATCCAGCATCTACCAGTCCCCATGGGTGGTGGTGAACTGAGAGCCCGTTGTATATTAAATAAGATGTCCTTAAATAGCAACACACATAAAACAAGGTTCTGTATTGATTGACAAAAATGTTATGACTCGAGGCTTGCAGGAACCTAGCCCTGTGTTTTTCCTAGAAGCAGTGGTTCAGTATTCATTAATTCAGTGTTTGAGGTGACTTCATAGAACTACAGCAAATACTAAGAATCAGCTATATTAGTATAATTCCTTATTTTTTTCTTTTTGCGTTGACTGATAGAAAGCAGAGAGCCAACTTTGATCTACTCTCTCCATCCTCCTTCATTACATGGTTTATAGCCTCTTTTAAAAAACATTTAAAAATAAACTTTTCATTGGGTTGACCAGACGTGCCATTGGAAACGCGACAGAAAATGACAACACTGTCCCGTTTCAAACGGTACGTCTGGTCAGCCTATTTTTAATCGTAGAAGAGTTTTAGATTTTCAGAAAATTGCTAAGGTCACCCAGAGCGTCCCCGTGGGTTCTCACTCAGCTTCCTGTGTGTGTAAGCCCGTGACTTTGAACAGTGATCGCTTCTTTCACTGCTCTTGGGAGCAGGCCGGGCATCAGTTGGTCACGGATGGTTTGGGCCTCGGTGAGCTACAGCCTGGCACCTCCTTCTCCGAGGAGGGTGAGCTCCCAGCCTGTCTCTGACCGGGCCCCTCGCCAGCCTCCCCCACTCACGTCCCCTCTCTTTGTAAAGATGGCCGCCCGCTGTACATCCTGCGCCTGGGCCACATGGACACCAAGGGCTTGATGAAGGCCGTGGGCGAGGAGGCGCTGCTGCAGCACGTGAGTCTGGGTCCCCACGTCCTGGGGCCCCCAGGGCTACCTGTGGGTGAAGAAGCCAAATAAATGTTCCAGCACATTCTCTACCTTCCAGATTCTTTCTGTCAACGAGGAAGGACAGAAGAGGTGTGAAGGGAACACCAAACAGTTTGGCCGCCCCATCAGGCAAGAACCCTACCGGGGACCAAGTCCCCCCTCACAGTACAAACTGCTGAGGCCGCTGGGCGTGGGTGCTGTGCCCGGCAGTGCGCTGGGCGCCTCACGGAAGGGCCCTCCCTTAATTCTCACAATGGTCCTATGAAGCAGGGACTGTGTGGTCCCTGTTCTTTATGGAGGGGGAAACTGAGGCTCGGAGTGGCGATGCCCTTCCAAGGCTGGGGTTTGAACCTGCTCCTGTCTGGCTCCGGCTCAAGGACTTTATCCGCCAGGCCACACAGCCTCTTGGCCTTGGCTTTTTGAGACCAGCTGTCCCACCCCACGCTCCGCCTTGGCTCTGTCTCCCAGGACATCTGGTAACCCACCATCCCTCCCTGACTTCCCCAACCTCTGTGCCGGACTCAGTTCCCCACACCAGTACATCAGCCCCAAAGACACGGCACCTCTTCTGCGAAGTGGGAATCATAGCCCTAGCCCCAGGGTTTCTCTGTGGGTCCTCAGAAACAATTACTGTGAAGAGATCACGCACACACGTGTGTAGAACTTGCTATGTGGCAGCTGCTCTGCTGAGCAGCTGGATTCGCATCTTGTTCACGGGCCTAGGAAGGAAGAAAAGGCAGGACCCGATACTGGTGCTTTTTATCCCACAATGTCCCGATCTTCATGCAAATCCTTTGCCGTTTGGCACTTTCCTGGGGGAACGTCCACTGCGGCTGGGGTGGGGAATTGGTCAATCAGGGTCCTGGCCAGATGGCTCAGATGACAGGGTGTCACAAAGGGGCTCCTTAGAGTGACGCGGGCAGGGGGAAGGGAACGAAGCTGGGAGGGGACAGGCTCCCAGGGACTAGCACTGCAGTAAAGTCGTCATTTCCCTAAGGAATTAGGACTAATGAAAGAGAGGCACAGAGAGGTTAAATAACTCGGCCAAAGCCACACAGCAGGTGGCGGAGCTGGGATTTGAACCGGGGGCATTTCCTCTTAGAAATTATGCTGTATTTTACTGTCAGCACCTTTCCGACAATCAGTGGTAACAACTAGCTTTTATTGAGTGCATGCTATGTGCCTGTTCTTGCAGAAAAGTTTACATATACCATCTCATTTAATCCTAACAACAAGCGCTTGAGATGGGGACTGTTACTGCCCTTGCCGCTGTCCTGACGAGGAAGCTCCCCATGTCAAACAGCTCTCAGGGGTGAAGGTGACACTTGAATTTGGGCCCTCAGCCTCAAAGTCTGTGCTCTGAGCTTCCTTGCCACGTGGCCTCCCCATGGTGACAGGATCCACAAGAGTGTCCTGTGGCCCTTGCCACTTCCATTCCCAGCCCTCACTGAGCCTCTCCACCCATCCCTGTCAGTCGGCCCTGTGGTTCCCCAGGGAGGGTATGGGGGCCCTGGGAGGTGACAGAGTGTGGAGCGAGGGGGCCCATGTCTCCTGCAGCTCCTGGACCTGCCTGGTGGACCTGGAGGGGCTTAACATGCGGCATCTGTGGCGGCCGGGGGTCAAGGCCCTTCTGCGGATCATTGAGGTGGTTGAGGACAACTACCCCGAGACCCTGGGCCGGCTGCTGATCGTGCGCGCCCCCCGCGTATTCCCCGTGCTCTGGGCGCTGGTGAGGGCAGGCGCGGGGGGTGGGGGTGGGGGGGAGGGGCCTTTGTAGTACACGCACCGCGTTCTGCCACCCTCACCACTGCCTAATGGAGAACACTGTCACCACCTCACAGGAAGCCCATACCCCTTAACAGCCCCCCCTTCCCCCTTCCCCCGCTCCCGGCAACCATGAACCTACTTCGTGTCTCTATGGATTTGCCTCTTCTGCGTATTTCATATAAATGGCATCAAGCAACGTGAGTCTTTTTACATCTGATTTCTCTCACGGAGCACCATGATTTCAGGTTCGTCCACGTTGTAGCCTGTGTCAGGACTTCATTTCTTTTTATGTCTGAGTAATATTTCAGTACATGGATAGAACACATTTTATGTATCCTTTGTCCTTTGTGGGCACGGGAGTCACACTCAGCATTGTACAGGCTTCCTGGGACTCCCAGGAGTTGGTTCCGAGGGCTGCTGGATCCTTGGCTACAGGGATTTTAGCACATCTTACCCATGAGCCACATAAATTCTAAGAAATAGAATTTATGCTGCAGCTTGGCGCACACATGCATGTACACACACATGCACACATACACCCAGGCTCACGCAAATAGGCTAGTCGTGATATGCTACATCGATTTCACAACCACTGACAGGTTGTCATTCGCAGTTGCAAACCACTGCCCCGAGGCCTGGCTGCTGACCCTCAGGCCAGTGCAGTGTCCTACAGACTCATAGCCAGCTCCCTACCCAGTGCCTGGCGGTGCTCAGAGCCAGCACCCTACCCAGTGCCTGGCGGTGCTCACAGCCAGCTCCCTAACCCAGTGCCTGGCGGTGCTCACAGCCAGCACCCTACCCAGTGCCTGGCGGTGCTCAGAGCCAGCACCCTACCCAGTGCCTGGCCGTGCTCAGTGCCCACAAAAGCCTGAGAACTGCTACTGTCAGCAGAGGGGCCATCAAGATAGAGTCAAGAGTTGAAAGTTAAATGGATCCAGTATTTTACTAAGCAGCTACTATATGCCAGGCACCTTTCCAGGCCCTGGGGACTCAGTGCACAAGCCAGCCACTGTGTCCCCCCCAACTGTCATGGGGGTGCAGAGATATAACCAGATACCACCACACAAGTAAATGCTGCATGCTTCCCTGTTTCAAGGGTTCTTGGAGAGACTAAGCCAGGCAGGGGATGACACGGGGGGATAATTTAGGTGGGGGACTGAGGAAGGTCCCCCTAGGAGGTGACTTGTGGCTGAGACCTGAGGAAGGAGCAAGAGTCATGCAGGGTGGGGCACGGCCGGCAGCCTGTGTGTGGGCGAAGGCCTGGAGGCAGGACGGGGCTTTCGGGGACTGAAAACCAATCCAGGGTCTGGAGAAGGAGTGAAAGGGCCAGCAGCCCTGAAGAAGCTGGGGACATGTCAGGACCAGCGCCCGCGTTCAGGCTGTGGTGATGGTGGGACCTGGTACTGGGAGCCCTGGGGATCGTTGGCAGGAGAGGTCGTGAGCAGACTTCGGGGGCGGGAAGTTCTCTGGCGTCTGTGGCTACGTCAAGGCCGGGCTGGGGAGCAGGCCCGGCTCCTGAAGCTTTTTATCCTGAAATAGTCTGATCTTTGTAGACATCACATTCCTTTGCTGTTTGCAGGGTTCCTGATGATGTGTACATTTGAGGGGGACGGGAAGCCAGTCAGTCTGGGTCCTGGTGGGAAGGAGGGTTCACCCACATGGCACAAGTGGAGGGGCGGGGGTGACATGGAGGAACTCCTTGCAGAGGTGTGAACTCGCCACTGCAGAAAGCCCTGAGCTCCCGGGGCTGGAGGGACAAGAGGGGATAGATAGCCTTTGGTCCGGAGCCCGTGAGAGCTGGAACAGGGCTGGGGTGGGGGTTGCCAGTGGGTGCTGTGGCTTCCAGGGGCACTGAGGTGGGAAGATGATGGGGGAGATACTCACCTCCCATCTCCTGCTGGCCCCCCGTTGGACTGCCTCTCAGTGTGGGGACTGAAGGAGAGTGGCCACAGATGGGATCCCAGTTCCCAGTCTGTCTTTTGCCTGTGGCATTGCTTGCTGAACTGCCATACTAAGTGCCTCCTCAGTCTGTCCTTCTGTCCTTCCTCCCTCCCTCTCCCCTTCCCTCCTTCCCCCCACCTTCCGTCCCCATTTATTGAGTCAGACACCACACCAGCTCCATGTTGAAACACTTCCCACGTGGGATAAACAGAACGAGGTCATCCATACACTGGGATATGATTCAGCCATGGAAAGGATGTACTGCTAGTGCTCCACGTGGAGGCGACTTGAAAACATCATGCTAAATAAAAGGCCACATACTGTATGATTCCCTTTGTGCGAAATGTCCAGAACAGGCACATCCATAGAGACAGAAAGTACCCCAGTGGCTGCCAGGGGCTGGGGAGCGAGGGAGTGACTGCTGATGGGCATGGGGTTTCCTTTCGGCAGGATGACAATGTCTGGGAATTACGAGTAGATGGCGGTGATGGTTGTGCAACGTAGTGAATGAACTAAATCGTTTGCATTCAGATGACTCATTCTGCTATGTGAATTCCACCTCTACAAAAAACAACTTCCCCTCTTGCCTCATCTCCCCCACCAGATCAGCCCCTTCATCAATGAGAACACCAGGCAGAAGTTCCTCATCTACAGCGGCAGCAACTACCAGGGCCCTGGAGGCCTTGTGGACTACCTGCATAAAGAAGTGATCCCCGACTTTCTTGGGGGACAGTGCATGGTGAGGCCGCTGGGGCCCCGGGCTCCAGGAGGGGGCAGGCTGTGGCCCTGGAGGAGGACCCGGGGAGTGCTGGGGCGGGGCTTGTTTTAGAAGCTGCCCCAAAGGGAGGTGACTCCTCTCTGAAGGACAGGCCTTACCTTGGTTCTTTCCAACATTGTGAGCGAGACTGACGTTTCCAGAAGTCCAGAGACCAGGCCAGTCGAAGGGTTGCTCCTCCTGTATTCCCCGTCTGAGGTTAGGTAACTACAATAGAATATAGTCAGGGTGCCCCCGTGGGCTTTGCGCGCTCTGCTGCAGAGGAAGGTAACTCAAATGGCCCAAGGCCTGGACCCTGCAGCCAGTGTCCCCAGAGGGCATGGGACAGCCCAGCCCCTTTCATTGACCTGGTGACAGCTGTCTTATCTCCTCTGGCTGTGGGAGGGCAGGCCCTCTCCCTTCCTAATAGAAATACCAAACAGTATAATTGGGGGGAGGGGGAACGTATTTTGCACGAATTTTGCCAAGCTTGTTCGTTTTCTCCACTTGCTGTGATATGTTGTGACTTGAGAAGTCCGTATGACTTCGAATTAGCAAATGGGCCTGCAAGACCCACATGGAGATAAGGGCCATGAGCCTGGGGCCTCATAGACCTGGGTTTGTGCCCCGGCTCAGCCTCTACTGCCTGACTTGTGAGCCTGTTTTGTGCTCTGTGAAATGGGAGGGACAGCAGCTGGTACTGCACTGCTGTGGGTCTGGGGGTTACATGGGGTCACAAAAGCCCAGGGCATGGCTCACTAAGGGGTCGTTGTTCTAAGTGCAGTCTCAGCGCACACAGAGCACCCTTCTGTGGGTCAGCCAGGCCCGGCTGGGCCCTGACCTGCCACTTTTGTCTGTGTCTCCCAGTGTAATGTCCCTGAAGGAGGGCTGGTCCCCAAGTCCCTCTATCTGACAGAAGAGGAGCAGGAGCATGCCGACCAGCTGCACCAGTGGAGAGAGACCTACCAGTCAGCCAGCGTGCTCCGCGGGGCCCCCCATGAGGTGCTGGGGCCCTAGTCTGGGAGGGCCCCCTGGGCTGGGGTGTCATTATAAGTTAGGGTCCCCTGGAAAAGAGCCTGAAATGAGGGTTCTCATGCCAGTGATTTGCTGAGGGCAAGCTCTCAAGAGAAACCGTAAGGGGTGGGGCAGGCAGGGTGGCCATGGGCAAGAATCTAAGCTAAGCCCATTTCGTCCAGTCTAGCCCAGCCTGACCCTTGGGACGTGCAGAGCCCCACGGAGTGGCCCTGCCAGCCTTTTGTACCCTCATGTCCGTCAGTCAGTGGCTGTGGGTCAGCAGGGTGGGACTTCCCAGGCATTTCAGACAGGGGGTGGGGTGTCCATTCTCAGACACCACCTGTCCCCACACAGGTCACAGTGGAGATTCTGGAGGGGGAGTCTGTCATCACCTGGGACTTTGACATCCTGCGAGGGGATGTGGTGTTCAGCCTGTACCACACTAAGCAGGTGCCCAGGCTGGGCCCCCGGGAGCCTGGGGCCAGGCCTGGCGGGCAGCTGACTGACAAAGGCCGGGCCCCAGGCACAGATTACAGCCGTGTGGAGGCCCCTCTCATCTGCCGGGAAGGGGAGAGCATCCAGGTTTGAATTCCTTGGGTCATTTATTCATTTGTCACACAGGTATGAGTGCCCACTACGTGCCAGGTTCTGGGGGCACAGCAGTGGACAAACAGGACTTGGTCCCTGGCCTCAGGGACCCTACGGGACAGTGGGGGAGAAAGAGATCCAGGACCGGGCCTTTAGGACCAACCTCAGAATCCCCTGGGACTCCTGTCAAAGACACAGGTTTCCAGGCCCCACACTCAGCGACTGATTAGAACCTCTGGGCATGAGGCCTGGAATCTGCAACCCTCACTCTCTTGTGGTTATTTCTGATTCATAGTCAAGTTCCAGAACTTGCGCAGCACAGAAACTGTAGGTGTGGGAACAGAACGTGGACACAGCACCAAACAAAAGCCACTGTGCTGACCTTCACACCTTCATGAGGCCAGTGCTTGCGGGTCAAACATCACCAGCCCCCAAACACACACTCACTCACACATGCATGCACTCACACTCACATGCACTCCCACACTCACATGCATGCACCCACACTCATACACGCACTCGCACTCACACACATGCACTCACACATGCATGTACCCCCCCACAGTCACACACATACATGCACTCGCACACATGCACTCACACATGCATGTACCCACACACACACACAGTCACACACACACATGCACTCGCACACACGCACTCACACATGCATGTACCCATACACACACACAGTCACAGACAGGCACTCACACACACGCACTCACACATGCATGTACCCATACACACACACAGTCACACACATGCATGCACTCACACACACGCACTCACACATGCATGTACCCATACACACACACACATTCACACACATACATGCACTCACACACACGCACTCACACATGCATGTACCCATACACACACACAGTCACACACTCACATGCACTCACACACTCACATGCATGCACCCACACTCATCCATGTACTCACACACACACGGACACACATGCGTTCACATACATACAGGTGCTACACACACATGAGCTCATACACAGATACACATGCGTGCACAAACACACACACTCACACATGTTCACACACTCACACACACAAACACTGGCGAGCACGGTAGATCTCACTGAAGGTTCTGTGGCGAGTCAGGTAGGAAGTTGTCATATCACATACCAGCACCTTCCCCGGGGTCCCAGTGAACATCCTAGCCCTTCCTGGATGCTGCTCTTTGTATAACAGCTGACACCCCTCTTTCTCATTCCCTCTTGGTTCTCAATGAACTCTGACCACCTGTGTGCTCCCCCTCCCATGTCCCTCTCTAGAACTCAGTGTGCAAAGCCTGGTCCATAGAACAACAGCCCAACAAAATTCAGGTGGTTAACCAAACCATGCCCAGGCTGTCCTGCAGCCGTATCCCCAGGCCTTCACCCCCTCCCAGATTCAGGGGGACATTATCAGCTGCCAGGGACATGGGCATGACAGCAGACGGGGAGCAAGGATCTTCAGGAGGCTCTCAGAGGACTTGCTGGTGGGCTGGTTCAGAAGGGGGCTCCATCCCCAGGAGGAGCAGAGCCTCAGATGTGGCTGCTGTTTCAGGGCTCTCACGTGACCCGGTGGCCTGGCATCTACCTGCTCCAATGGCAAATGCACAGTCCCCCTGGCAATGTCATGGAGGATGTCCTGACAGCTCTGCATAGCCCTGGCCCCAGGTGCAAACTCCTTTACTACTACGAGGTGCTGGCATCTGAAGACTTCAGGTAGGAGGGGCTGACAGAGGGAGTCTGGGCAGGAAGGGACCCAACTCCCCACCACTCATTCACTTCCCCTACTTGTTCTGAGCTTCTTCAGGGCTGAGGCACTAGTGCTATTAAAAATTTTCAGTGGTTCAGCACCTTAGTGTGAGAAATCAGACACTATGTTCAAACTTTTCCTGAGCTGCAGAACCTTCCCCTCAAGTGAAACCCTGCACAGTAGCCCAATAGACTAGATTGATTGGTGGGAGAAGCCTGAGGCTCTCCTATTTGGATTTTTGCCTTGCTTCTAAAATTCCATGAAACAGGTTTTGCACTGTTCTAGAACAATCTAGAATTGTTCCTCACAGACAACTCTCCCCATATGATGCTTTCAGAGAGACAGGAAAATATAGTAGTTAAGACCTCCAGCACTTCCGGGTTGCTTTGTGACCTTGGCTAAATCATTTCACCTCTTTGAGCCTCAGATTCCTGTTAAATGGGGACCACTGGAATCCTAATGTTGTGGGGTGTCATGAAGGTGTTGGGGGAAGCCTACTTTTCACCTGGGCATACAGTAAGTGCTCAATTGCAGAAATGAAGCAGAAAGTGAAGAGATGGATCAGGTGTTTTCTTTAAGGCCTTGCATTTTGTCTTTTAAAAATGAATGTATTTTGAATTCTGCTTCATGGTGTATCTGTTAGTTTCCATCTAAAAATATGCTTTTAGAGGCGGGTGCAAGATGGCAGTGTAGGAGGATGCTGAACTCACCCCCTCAATGAGCACACTGGAGAATCACCTACATATAGAGAAATTCCTCCTGAGAGAGCTGAGGGCTGATTGAACAGCCTCTGTACAATGAGAGAGACAGAGACGAGAAAAGAGAAGAAAAGAGAAGAGAAGAGAAGAGGAGGGAAAGAGAGAGGGAGCAATAGAGAGAGACAGACAGATACTGCATACACAAATTTGGGGAACCACTAGAACTCTCTGGGATCTAAGGGAACTCTTTGGGATCACAGGTGCTGGTGAGCGCCATTGTTTATGTTCTCCCTCCACCTAGATAGCACAGGCGGAAGCTCTATCCAGGTACTCTAGCCAACCTGTGGGCAAGGGTGCTACAGCATATTCCTAGTCACTCTGCCCTGGAGCTCGCATACACAACCAGATCAACAGGGCACTACTACACATGCACCAAGCCGCCTGCCCTGAGCTAGCTCAAGCAGGACCACAGGATGCTGTGGCATGCATGCAGTAGGCTGCTGAGCTCGGACCCCACTCCAGCTGAGGACAACTGAATCAACAGGGTGCTGCTATGCACACATGTGCACACTGGGTACCCCATCTGGAACTTACTCTGGTGGTTCCCACAGGACACTTTGGTGCATACACACGAGGCTGCCCAGCCTGGGCCTTGCTCCTGCTAGGGACCAGTAGAACAGGAGGGCACCACCACATCTGTAGCTTGTTCCAGTGGGACCAACAGGGGACAGCAGCGCAAGCACCAGGCTGCCCCACTAAGACCCCACTCCCGCCACAGATAGCTTGACAAACAGGGAGTTGCCATACGTGCATATGCACAAAGGGCCATCCTTCCCAACCTGCTCATCCTGGACAACCAGTGCCCTAGGCGCTACACACTCCCACCCCGACTCCAACCGGCCCACCAAACTCATCCAGCACACAGTCTACACAGAGGTCACTTATACACAAGTTTGCGAACTTGTGCTTACATTGGCAGCACTGTACAAACAATTTGGTAAGGTGTCATAACTCGCTGCCAATGTAAGTGCATGGTGGCAAGTTCGCAAACTTAATTGTCAGATTTGGTGTATGACAACAGCCCTGCTGGCCATTCCAGAAAGAGTTCCAAAATTGCTTTGAAGGGTGGACTAGGTATTGGCATTGGTGCATAACTTCCTAAGGGGAGTACTTTGAAGGTGACCATAGTGATATTCAGCAATGAGGTATGTAGCACTTTTTCTAGGATGAGTTCACAAAATTAATTGTCTGACCTCGTATAATGATAAAAGGGATCAATCCAAAAAGAGGATATAACAATTGTAAATGCCTACTCAACATAGTAGCATCTAAATATATAAAGCAAATATTAACAGACATAAAGAGAGAAATTGACAATAATTAAAAGACATAAAGGGATAAAGTAGGAAACTTTAATACCCCACTTACATCAATAAATAGATCATCCAGACAGAAAATCAATACAGAAACGATGGCCTTAAATGTCACAGTAGGTCAGATTGATCAAATAGATATTTATAGAACATTTTATCTAAAAACTGCAGAATACACATTTTTTTTTTCCAAAGTGCATATGGAACATTTTCCAAGATCACATTAGGCAACAAAATAGTCTCAGTAAATTCAAGAATATTGAAATTGTATCAGATATCTTTTCTGACCACTACAGTATAAAACTAGAAATCAACTACAAGAAGAATACTGGAAAAAAACACGTGGAGACTAAACAACATGCTACTACACAACCAATGGATCAAAGAGGAAATCAAAATATACCTAGAAACAAATGAGAATAAAAACACAACTTTGAAAAACCTAGGGGGATACATCAAAAGCAGTTCTAGGAGGGGGAGGTTCATAGATATACAGGCCTACTTCAATAAATAAGAAAAATCCCAAAATCAACAGCCTAACTTTACACCTAAAAGAACTAGAGAAAGAACAAACAAAACCCAAAGTAAGAAGGAAGAAAGAAATAATAAAGATCAGAATAGAAATAAATGAAATACAGACAAAAGGAAATTATAACAAAAAACAGAAAAGATCAATGAAACTAAGAGCTGTTTCTTTGAAAAGATACAAAATTGACAGAACTTTAGTCAGATTTCATAAAGAAAATAAGATAACTCAAATAAATAGAATCAGAAATGAAAGAGAAGTTATAACTGACACCACAGAAATACAAAGGATCATTAAAGAATACTATGAACAATTATATGCCAGCAAATTGAACAACATAGAAGAAATGGATAAATTTCTAGAAACATACAACCTTCCAAGACTGAACCAAGAAGAAACACAAAATCTCAATAGACCAATTACTAGCAACAAAATTGAAGAATTAAAAAAAAAGAAGAATTAAAAAAAAAACAAACCCAACAAACAAAATTCCAGGACTAGTCGGCTTCATAGGTAAATTCTATCAAACATTTAAAGAGGAATTAATACCTATCTTTAAAAATTCCAAAAAAATTGAAGAGGAAGCAATACTTCCAAACTCTTCCTATAAGGCCAGCACTACATTGATACCAAAATTAAATAAAGACACTACAAGAAAAAGAAAATTACAAGCCAATATCCCTTATAAACATAGAGCAAAAATTTTCAACAAAATATCAGCAAACCAAATTCAACAATCCATTAAAAGTGTTTTATACCATGATCAACTAGAATTTATTCCAGGGATGCAAGGATGGTTCAATATTCACAAACCAATCAACGTGATACACATCAATAAAACCAAGGATGAAAATGTTATCATCATCTCAATAGATGCAGAAAAAAATTGTTAAAATTCAACATATGTTTATGATAAAAACAAGATGGCGACCAGAGAGGGGATCCCTGAAACCTCTCCTGGAAAATACAGTTAAATAGCCAGCCGGGATCCACCACGGGAAACCCTGAGTGGCACAGTGACAGCTGAGAGATCCACACATCACAAGAAAACACCTGAAGGTTAGAGAAAGGAGGGCGAGCTGGAGAGAAGGGAGGGAACAAAGGTGGGTTGTGACCCGACCTGACTTTGGCTACCTGAAGGAACTAGGAAGGAATCAGGGAGCCCTAGCAGAGGAGCAGCACAATACGGGGCAGGGGTGGGAGTGGGGAGGCCAAATGGCGACAAGAGTGGAGGCGAGAGTTGGATCCTGCAAGACTGTGGATGAATTGGATCGAGCAGCAGTGTGTTAGGGATGCAGTCTGGGAGCCACACTCTGGGTGGCATAGAGGCTAAACAAAGCATCTGAACTAGGCGGGAATAGGGCCCCCAGCTACAGTGCTGCAGCTCTGGGTGCTTGAAATTGAAAGCAGCTGCCTGCTGTGGAATGCTGAAACAAGGTCCTGGGTAAAACGCTGGCTCAGGAGAAGGGAGAAAGCCTGAGCTGGTGGCTGGCAGGGGCACCAATCAACCTGAGGCCGGAGATATGGTTTAATCACCTCCCCTAACTCTATCCCAAAGCTTACCCCCACCCAGCGCCACCTAGTGTCTGCTCTATAGCAAGACACTACAGCCATACCAACTGAGAAGAGAAAGGAGAGATCTCCCTGGAACTGTCACAGGAAAGCTCTCATGCCCAGAAAGGAAGCATCCACTGCCGCTGCACAGAGATCTTATAGATCTAGAAATTGATGAACTAAGTGACATAGAATACAAGGCTGCAGTTCTAAAGGCTCTCAGGGAAATGAAAACATATTGGCAGAACACCCTAGCTGAGATGAATGATCTCAGAAAGGAAATCTGTGAACAAAAGGGACAGTTTAACAAAAAAATTGAAATTATATGATAAAAAGTCTCAACAAAGTGAGTATAGAGGGAATATACCCTAACGCAATAAAGGCTATATATAACAAACCCATAGCTAACATCATATTCAGTGGTGAAAAGCTGAAAGTCTTTTCTCTAATATTAGGAACAGGTCAAGGATGCCCACTCCCACCACTTTTATTCAGTAGAGTACTGAAAGTCTTAGCCACAGCAATCAGAGAAGACAAAGAAATAAAAGACATCCAAATTGGAAAGGAAGAAGTAAAACTCAGTATTTTCAGATGACATACTATATATAGAAAACCCTAAAGATGCCACCAAAAAATTATTAGAATCAACGAATTCAGTAAATCTGCAGATACGAAATTAATATTCAGTAATCTGTTGCATGTCTATACACATAACAAATGATCAGAAGAAGAAATTAAGAAAAGAATCCCATTTACAATTGTGTCAAAGAGCATAAAATACCTAGGAATAAGTTTAACCAAGGAGACGAGCGACCCGTACTCTGAAAACTATAAGACATTGAAGAAGATACAAATAAATGGAAGGATAACCGTTCTTATGGGTTGGAAAGATTAAAATTGTTAAAATGCCCATACTACCAAAGCATCCTACAGATTTAATGCAATCTCCATCAACATACCAACGGCATGCATCTCAGAACCAGAACAAATAATTCCAAAATTTATATGGAACCACAAATGACCCCAAATAGCCAAAGCAACCTTGAGAAAGGAAAACAAAGTTGGAGATGTCATCCTCCCTGATTTCAAACTATACTAAAGACTATAATAATCAAAACAGTATGGTACTGGCACACACACACACACACACAAAAGACCATAGATCAATGGAACAGAATAGAGAGCCCAGAAATATGCCCTTGATTACATGGTCAATTAAACTATAACAAGAGAGACAAGAATATAAAATGAAGAAATGACAGTCTCTTCTATAAGTAGTATAGGGAAAGCCAAGACAGTTATCTGCCAAAAAACAAAACCAAACTGAGCCAAACCAAAACAAACAACAAAACATTAATCTGGACCCCTCTCTTACACCACATATAAAAATAAACTCGAAACGAATTAAAGACTTAAACATAAGACCTGAAACCATAATCTTCCTAGAGGAAAACATAGACTATAAACTCTTTGTCATTGGTCATTGGTCTTAGCAAAATACCCAATTTTTGGGTATGTCACCTCCTGCAAGGGAAACAAAAGCGAAAATAAAATTAATGCTTTAAAAATAATGCTTTAAATCGCTTATTGTGGAGTAAAACTCAGGCTTCAGGAGGGGTAGTGCACCTGAACCCCCATCCCATGCAGAGCACCAAGGATCCTATGGGCATGAGCAGTCTAGCGTGAGAAAATACTGAGCCAGCATCTTGACTCCGAAGAGAGTCCCTGTGGCATGTTGTAGAGCTGGTGACTCCCTCCTGTTTGGGCCATCAGCCTCAGTGCAGGGGAGAGGTGGAGGTCCAGAGAGACTCAGACATCCAGACACAAGCATCTGGAGGCTGCTGCCTCTGTGAGGGCGGGTGGAGGCCGAGGGGTGGGCTGGAGGCTGCTCCCCTGCCTGCCTGGTCTGGTCAGTGAGGGGGAACCTGGATGCCTTGCCTTTACTAGCTTTGTGTGAGAACAGGTTCAGGGGCTGTTGCCCAGCCACCTTCAGTGGGCAGGTGCAAGGCTGGGCCCTGGGGGGACCAGAAGGACAGGGTGTCCTGCCAGGGAGCAGGAGACCACCTAATCACACCTGTGTGTAATTATGGGCAGTGATGGATGCCATGAAGGTATTCCAGCCTGAGATCCTTGCCCGAAGTCATGTCACACAGCCGAGAGGTGCCAGAGTAGTGGTTCTCAACCTTCCTTATGCTACGACCCTTTAATACAGTTCCTCATGCTGTGGTGACCCCCATAAAATTATTGGTAGCTGCTCTCCACACATGTGTGACTGGTCCATATAAGTACATGATGTGTTTTCCGATGGTCTTAGGCGACCCCTGTGAAAAGGTCATTTGGCCCCCAAAGGGGTGGTGACCCACAGGTTGAGAACCGCTTTATAGAGGCCTTAACACATGGAGCTGTGTCAGAGCACAGAACAAGGGGCCTGGCACAGGGGAGGTGTCTGGGAAGGGACATTGGAATTGAAATGTGGGTGGCGTGCTCACACGTCACCTGGGGGGCCTGAGAGTGTGCGCTCCGCCAAGCTCCAGGAAATTGCTGCTGGTCCCCGAACCACACTTTGAATAGCTAGGCCGTAAAGCTGTCCAACCCAGTAGCTACTAGCCACGGGGAGCACTTTAAACTTAGCCAGTAGAATGACATAAAATGAAAAATTCAGTTCCTCAGTGGCACTAGCCACATTTGGAGTGCCCCACATGGCCAGCGGCTGCTGCGATGGACAGCACAGATAGAGGACGCGTCAGTCATCACAGAAAGTTCCCTTAGACGGTGCTGCTCTCGGGTTCGGAGTGGGAATTAACTAGACAAAGTGGGCAGGAGCTGCAGCCGTGCAAAGGTCCCCGGACAGAGGAGGTAGGTGTGGAGGAGCTGAAAGGGGGTGAGGGGGTGAGGCTGGAGATGGGACTGGGGACTTACCAGGCTGTGGGGTGCCCTCTGGGCCATGTTAGAAAGCCCCTGAATGGTCTGTGGCAGGCTGGGCTCTGCTTGGGGATTTCGGGGTGCAGGAAAACGGCTGGAGCTTTGTTTCTCATCATGGCCTCACTTGCTTTTGCTCTCTGCATTTATCCTCTGAGCCTGGAGCATTGACCAGCCTTGTGGAAAAGGAGCCTTATTTACAGCATGCCCAGCTGTCCCACCACTCCACGTGGGCCCCAGGGCTGTGTCTCCACCAGAAGGTAACATTTGTGCCCCGCCCTTCCTCCCCAGGGGCTCCATGTCCAGCCTGGAATCCTGCACCAGTGGCTTCTCTCAGCTCAGTGCTGCCACCTCCTCCTCCGGCCAGTCCCACAGCAGCTCCCTGGTCTCCAGATAGCCAGGACCGAGCCCTGTGGGGTAGCCCACTTACCTCCCACGTCCACAAGTGTCTACAACCGGAAGCCAGATTGCCGTGAGACCTGGGACAGGGTGGGCTGCAGCCTGGCTCTGGACACTGCTGAAGTGGGGGTGTCTGCAGCTGATGGCCATGATCCAGCTCATGGCCTGTGTGTGGCAGGAACCTCTAAGTCAGAACCCTCTCCTTTGGGCTTTCTGTATGAACAGCCAAGGAGCTGGTGGACCACCTTGTGGTCTGCCCGGCCTGGGAGCTCAGGGATGCCATCAGGCTCAGCACCTCCCTTCACTTCGGCCTCTGCTTCTCAGGCACCTTTCCCATTGCCATGAGGTTCCTTCTCTCTCCTCCTGGCTCAGCTGCAGAAAAGAGTTCCTTCAGCCTTCCAGAATTGACTCTAATCAGCCTGCCTGGGTCCCTTGCCAGTCCCTGAACCAATCCCAGTTCCCAGGGCACCAGAGAACACTGATTGGCCAGTAGCGTGTCCAATCTCGACCAATCACTGTGTGGGGAAAGGGGTGCAGTGATTGGCCAGCCTGGACCACATGCTGGTCCCTGGAGCCAACCACCTGGTCTGAAAAGCACAAGGGACCTCTAGGAATATTGGGGTCCCCCCAAGAAGAAAGGGGAAGGAATACTGGGCAGGCAGAATTGGTGGGTGTTCACCATAGCATCTGATTCCACAGTGACTCCCTGTGTCCCAAGACAGGTACGATGAGCACTTATATGAGTCACAGACTCTGCTGTCTGTAGGAAGCCGCTGGCCCTGGATTTGAAATCCATTTTCCTCGCACTTGGCTGGGAAAGTCTAACTCCAACCGCCTCTGATTTGAAGGGGGAGGGAGGACGCAGGGTTTCAGCTAAGTTCCAGGCAGTGAGGAAGTGGCTGCAATTGTCTTTATCTTCCTCTGGAGGTGTCTTTCTCTCCTGGGTGCTCCTTCATTATGAGGTTTGTGTTTATTAAGTCATAGACACCCACATAAAAGGATAACCATTCAAGGGTGCATGTAGCTGGCCAGTCCAGGAGGCCTGCTTCAGGTAAGGCTGGCTCGAGGCTCTCAATGTGACAGGATATCCTGGTGGGGTGGAGCCTGGGACTCTGGGCCTCCAAAAAGGCCACAGGTCAGAGGTCACCACATGGCAGCCTGCTGTCTGATCTGGCCCGCCTTTAGTGTTTTTTGAATGTTTTGCCTGTAGAGGGTTTTCAGCGTTGGGACATTTCACCCCCAAATCAGAATTTCTGGCTCCCCGTATTGGCAAAACAGGACCACTATCGCACAGAAAGGCAACACACGCTGCTGTTACCCTGGATGGGGGCCGTGCCAGTCCCCACCCCCTCTATCCCCCACCCCTAGCCCATGTGACTCACTGGCATTGTCTGCCCTGGATGGACCCACCGAAATGGCTTGGCAGGCAGCCTGGGCTCCACTCCGGGGCCGAGAGGCTCGGCGTTTTTACCTCACAGCCTTGCTTACAGTTGCGGGGTGGTCACACCCAGCGTCGCTGGGCCTTGCCCAGGGAGATCATCACCTCCATCCTGGAGCAAAGAGAGCAAGGTTACTTCCCTGTCAACTTCGACCCCAAACCTGGAGCCAAGGGCAGGAGACATCCTCCCTGCAGGGAGGGAGACACCCACCTCTGTGGTGGTGTTTGCTTCTCAGGAATAGGAACAAAAATCCCAAACTGCATCCTGTATCAAGGTGTGTGTGCATGCATGTGGGGGAGGGAGGGAGGGAGAGAGAGAGAGAGGGGGAGAGAGAGAGGGGGAGAGGGAAGGAGGCGGGTGACATCCTCCAATAACTGCTCCCAGGTCACCAGGCAGCTATGGCTGAGAGCAGTGTGCGATACCGGCAACTATCTTGGATGGATTTTTAGCTTGTACACTACAAGTGATCTAGAAGCATTTTCTTAGTGTTGAGGACTAACACCCAGCGAAGGAAGGAGAAGCCCTTGCTCGACTTGGGGTTAGAAATGGCTTTTGGCAACTGGAACCCGGATCTGCTGATTCCAGAGAGGAGGGCCGGCCATCAGCAGTCCAGCTTTTACAGGAGGAATGAGGGGCCTCAGGCCTGCTCGGCTCTTCCCATGAGAGCTCTTGCTCCCTCTCTCAATCCCTCCCTCCCTCCGTTCCTCCCTCAGGAAAGCCCAGCTCAAAGTGGCTTAAGCGACAGAGGGAATGCCCTGACTTATGTACCTGGGATGAGGGAGGCTGGAGTTGGCTCCAGGTATGGCTGGATCCAGGTACCCAGTGTCCTCAGCCTCATGTGCTCATCCTCCAGGCCTCACCCTGGCCTCTTGGCTCTGCATCTCTCTGCACACTGGCCCCATCCTCTTCTCCATCCGCTGGGAAGTGGCTGCCAGCAACCTCTAGCCTACAACCGCAGGGCTCACTGTCTCCTTCCTGTTTAAATGCCACAGAAGGCTTTGATTGGCCCTGCACAAGTCATGTGCTCACTTCTGTGGCTATATTAGCCCAGGGACTTGGGGCCCTGTGATCAATGTCCCCTCCAGAAGCCACAGTGGGATGGAGGAGGGCCAGGTGCCCAAGGACAAGGGAAGCTGGGTCACAGAGGCCGTGGGTGGCCATGGTGGCATCTGCTCTGGTTCTCCTCTGTGCTGGAGGTCTCGGGGGCCCATGTTGGAACACATCAATATACCATTCTTACCTGTGAGACTTGGAATTAAAAATCGAAGGAAGTGGTGCTGAGCTCTTGGCTTCCAAATTTCCCTGGACCCCAGGGCTGGGAGCTCCTTGGTTCGGCTTCTTTTTTCATCTCGTTCATTAACCTGTTGTGACCAGGACAGAAACAACCCACCTAGGCCCTGGGTGTAGGAGCCTGGGTCTTAAAATTTGGACGGAGTGGGGTTCAAACCCCAGCTGGCCTTTCCTTGGCTGTGTAACTTCCAGCAGGTGACTTAACCTCTCTGTGCCTCAGTCCCCTCATCTGTGAAATGGGGACAGCAGTCCTACCTCATTCATCGGGTCACAGTGAGACGAAATGGGAGAGTGGCTGTAAAGCCCGCAGCCCAGCACCCAGCTCCCAGCAAGCATGGGCTAGAAGTCAGCAGAGGTTCTAGTTATTCACGCTTCTCACCCAAAGCCTGCAGACGCCACCCTGAGGACGCCTGTCACCGTTTCCCACGGGACAGAAGGCGCAGCGCTGCATGCGTCTGGAGAAAAGTGAGTGTCGGTACATTGTTTCCCTCCGATTCGCTTTTATCACAGAAACTGCTGTGTTTTCTGGGCCAATCCACTCACCGTTCAGAATGGTGTCTCCCTCAAATGCGCTCTCCGCAGGTCGCGATGAAGACGAGTGTGAGACTTTTTTGCTACCCTGCACTCTGGGATTTCTGCTGCTGCAACATGAACTTTCAATGAGAAGAGTACAATTCTCCACGCAGTCTGTCTCGGCCAGGCAAGCGCGTCATTTCCTGTCAGCCTGATCGTTTGCTCCAACCAGGAGCATTAAACGTTTTAGATTTGGACACACCTCTGTTGTCTACTTCCTAAAACCCTGGCGGTTTCCGCTCGGCTTGTCTAGGAACTACCCCGGGCTGATATCACCTTCAGGGCTTGAGAGCTGGTTCTTGGGGGCATGCAAAAAAAAATCACGTTTTAGGTATAGAAAGCACAGCTACACTGTATTAGTGTCCTGGGGCTGCCATAACCAATTACTGCAAACCGGGTTTCCTGGCTGGGAATCGACCCCCAATTACCGCAAACCGGGTTTCCTGGCTGGGAATCGACCCCCAATTACCGCAAACCGGGTTTCCTGGCTGGGAATCGACCCCCAATTACCGCAAACCGGGTTTCCTGGCTGGGAATCGACCCCCAATTACTGCAAACCGGGTTTCCTGGCTGGGAATCGACACCAGGCCGCAGCATAAACTGGGTTTCCTGGCTGGGAATCAAACCCAGGCCACAGCGTTGACAGTGCCGAAGCCTTAGTCACTGCACCACCAGGGAACTCCCTGTGCTTCCTTTTTATTAGGACACAAGCCATTAGATGGAGGGCCCACCCTAAATCCAGGATTATTACATCTGCAAAGACCCTACTTCCAAATAAGGCCAAATTAGGAGGTCCTCGGTTGACATGAATTTTGGGGGACACTGTTCAACCTGCTGCATGAGTGTACAGCACATAAACAGATTATGTGCATTTTTGTGATATCAGTTGCAGATCCCTGGGGCCCACGTAGTGCGGCCACTGGGGGTGGGTTCCTGAATTCTACTTGCCAGGTCTCCAGGGGAAGGTGAGGGGTGTCCATCTTCCTGGGCCATTCTGCCCTGTCCTGTGGGGTCTTACCCCAAGTCCCAGTGTTGTGTCTGAGGACAGGAGGGGGCAAAGGCATCATGGAATTCTGAAAAGTCTACCTTGTTTTGGAGCAGGAGGCCGAGGACTGTCCCTTGGGGAGAGAGGGGGTAAGGTCCTTCGTGTGACAGCGTTAGAGCTACATGTGTAGCCCAGGTTCTGTAACCCAGCCCTGCCCCACACTCCTAGTGGAGGGACAGGAAGCAGCCCAGGCCTGCCTTGGTACAGTGTCTCACTAGTTCTGTGGTGGTTCCGTGGATTTCTCTGGAACTGTGGGTGACTTTCAAAGGAACAGCCAGTTGGCGCGTGGGTGTGGCAGATGTTGAGAAAGACAAGAGTTCCCTGGGGTGAGCGAGCTGGGATCAGGTCCACCCCTCAGGTCACTGCTGACGTCAGTCTGTCTTGGCGGATTGGCCTCCCTGGACGCTCCCTGGGCCCGGAGAGGACCGATCCTGCTGGGGCCCCCTGGGGCCCGGAAGCTGCCCCTGGGACCAATGCTTACCGGGAGGCCAGGGCCTGCGGCCAAGGCAGACACCTCGGGCGCCTGTGCAGGCAGGTCTCAGGGGTGTTCAGGCAGGGCCTGGAAGGAGCGGAAACAACCAGAAGGAAAGGTGTGGAGCAGCTCTCAGGGACGCCAGGGGCGACTGTGGCTTTCTCCTCGGTTCATTTTCTCTCCCCTCCCTTCAGTGGCCTTGGCCCCAGCGAGGCATTTCTGAGGAACGTGGGTCCCTGAGGGAAGCCGTTGAAACCTGTGGGATCACACTTGAACTCTGTTTCCACATCAGGGCTCCTAGGAGCCCTTGAGAGCTCACTGACTGACCCCAGAACAGGAACTGTTTTCCTGCGTCTTTCCTGATGCTAAAGTTTTATAAAGAGCATCCTAGCAGCTGAGACATGTGTCACCATGGTAACTGCCCCAGCACACAGAACTCTCAGGGTGCCAAGCCAGGCCATCAGGAGTTCCAGTCCCCATTCTGTGCCTGGGGTGTCTTCCATCACTACTGTGAGTTGGGGAGGGGACCCTTGCACCTCCATAGCTGGTTCACGTTAATCTCTGACCCACAATTCTGAAGTTTGATGGCCTTAGCTCTTGTATATTTGTGTCCCACCACCAAAGGTACATGTATTGGAATCTTGGACATTTTCTGCCTCCTGCTATATGTCCCATCTGAGCTCAGCCAGTGCCCGAGTCCAAACTGTGAGTCCTGGAATGGCACATTATGAGTGTCAGATTCTGGGTTGCATGAGACCCCCAAATCCTACACGATCTGTCACAATCAAAAAAGAGGGTTTATGGTCCACGTAATTGGCATGGCTGGACCCAGGAGCTCCGACACTGTCCCCTTTCTCTCTCGGTTTGGTCCCCCTCCATGCTGGGTTCCCTTTCCCACGCCATGCGGCCCACACCCTGCAGGCTGCACAATCCCAGTGGAGAGCTTCTCCCTCCTGGCTCCAGCAGAAGTTCCGGGGTGGGCTCTGACCGGCCAGCTGGGACATATGCCTGTCTCTGATGCCACCAGGGATGGTGCCAGCCAAACCACAAGGATGGAGAATGAAGCAGGGGCAGTGCCCCGAAGGCAACTTGAGTGAGGCTCATGGTTGTGGCACTTGATGCCCTGCCCACCTTCCCCGGGCACTCTCATGGGCATGGAGGGCATCTGGCGGCAAGAAACCCCACTTTTCCCTCTGACAGCTGCCTCGGGCATCCCTGGCCTGTGTGGGGCAGGGTAGAAGTAACAGGGAGTTAACTCCCAGAAGCACCCCTCAACCCATGACAGGTGAGTGTGGGTTGACAAACACCCCAGCTTCCCTGCCTGTGGGTGGCCCAGGTGTTCTCTACTCTCCCAGGCCCCAGCCAGGGGAGCCCGGCCGCCCACAGCGGGGAGCCGCACATAAGGCACCATGTATAGGCCACCTCCCCTGTCCCCTCACTTCCCTGTCCCCCATCCAGGGCTATTTGGGGTCACCAGCTAAATACACTACATGCCTTCACATCCTTGTCCCAGGTTTTGCTGCTGGGAGGACTGAGCCTTGGATGGGTGGTTACTAAGAGAGATAATAGACAGCCCTGTGACAAACAAACAAAAAAGCTGTGGGATCACGGGGAAAGCAAACGTGTCCCAGTTGCTGAACCAGGGACCCCTCTAGCACACCACGACAGGCCCTCTGCAGGTACTCCCTGGAATCCAGCCAACCTGAGCACAGAACCCTAATTTTCCAGCTCAGCTGCCAGCACAGCTGCAGACAGACAGAGATGCCCTCCACAGGACATGGGTTTTCATAGCGTGTCACCTCAGAGCCCCTAGGTCAGGGGTCTCCCTGTTCCAGGACCCCTCTGACCTTGAGATTCTGATTCAGTGAGTCTGGGAGTCTGCAGTCATAGAACATTCCTGAGGGATACATTCGGACCTGCAGCCAGGCTCGGGAGCTGTGCCCAAGTGATCCCAAGCTGCCTGGAACTTGTCTTAAGCTCCATCACGACGCCCCACACTGGGAGCAAAACATCAAGGCAGCTGGGGGCTGCTTGCTGCACTGAAAGAAAGCAAAATACAAAGTGAACCTCCCAGTGGAATTGGAACGCAAGCTCCCCGGAGGAACGTATGAATGTGGTTGCTTACATTTCCAGGAGGAGGAAATAAAACGTGCAGCCTTCGCCTGGTTCCTTGAACAAGTGTCTGTCCCTAAGTTCCCAGACGCGCGGAGAACACCCCACTGCCATCCCTCTCCTCCCTGCAATGTGGGTCACCAACCAGGAGAGGGGCTGAGTGAGAGGGTGGAACCTTTAGCGGCTTGGCGGGCGGAGGGTATCGTGGACTGTGGCCTGCGGGTTCACTAGGTGTCTGAGCAGACAGACAGGCCCAAGGGCACTGGCAGGCCCAAGCCTGTGGCACCAGCTGGCAGACCGAGATGTAGAACCTAGTTCCCCACTTGCCTATCCCCATCTTTGGGGGATAGACAGAGACACGTAGACCCAGAGACATCCTTGCAGGAACTTGTGGGCCAGGAACTGGCCTGTTGTATTTTACTTCTCTGATCCGAATTCCTCCTTTCTAAAGCAATGGGTTCATTTAGCCTCCTGTGTTCACATCTCTTAACAGCTTCTCTCATCAAGGAGTGGAGCTGGTGTCCTTTCTCCCTGAATCTAGCAGGCTGAGGACTTTATCTGATAGAAATAAGGTTATGCCAGCTCAAAGCTGAGGCTTCAAAAGGCCTTGCATGCTTCTCTCGGGGGAACCCTGTCTCCACCTTGATCCCGAGCCCGAGCCAGCCTCCTGGAGGACAGACGCCGTGTGAACCAGAGAGCTACATCCTCAGCTGTGGCAGGCCCAACCCCCACCTAGTCCCCGGATGGCAGACACATGAGTGAGCCCCACTGAAATCGCTGATCCTAGCCAAGACCCACAAAACCACCCAGCTGACCTGAGAATCATGAGAAATAATTATTTTTCACGAGAAGCAGTAACTGGTTGTTGTTCTAAGCAGCCAAGTTTCGGGCTGGTTTGTTGGGCAGCACTAGATAAACTACTGTAATTAGTCTGCTCGGGCTGCTATGACAAATACCAGACTGAGTGGATTATAAGCACTTATTTCTCACAGTCCAAGATCAAAGTGCTGGCACACTGGGGTCCTGGTAAGGGTGCACTTGCTGGCTTGTAGACAACTGGTGTCTCGCTGTGTGCTCACCTGGCCTCTTCCTGAATGAGCACGTGGAGAGGGTGCTCTCCAGCCTCTTATGATTAGGGTGCTAATCCCGTCATGACACTCCCACCCCAGGGCCTCATCTAACCCTAACTTAACAAAAGGCCCCACCTCCTAATACCACCACATTGGGGGGTGATGGGTTCGACATAGGAATTTAGGGGGACACAAACACACAGCCTATCACATGCATGGGCCTATTTGAGGACCTGTTGAAAGCTGTGAGATCTCCCCCACTCCCTTCCCCAAGCAGCTGCTGAGCACACAATGAGACATGAGAAGCTTATTAGGGGTGCGGGCAGCCAGGCACTTCCTGAAGACCCTTTGTGGCCACAAGTTACAATTTCTGCTACTCACAGGGTGGGCAGGCCACAGGGGCCGGGGGTGGGTTGCTGGGGCTGCGCTGAGCTGGGAGGGCCAGATGGGGGCTGCAGATTCCCAGCTGTGGCCAGTCGTTGCCGAGTGAAGGGGCCACGAGCTCTCTTTCAGAAAGATACCAGAAACCTGGAGCTGATGCTCTCTTGACTTTTTAAACACTGGTAACTAATTTAAATTCTATTAAAATACAATCTGAACTAACCTTTTCCATTCAAAGCATGGTCTGGGTACCTAGAGCTTTTGTATCACCAGGGAGCTGGTTAGACTTTCAGCCATGGTCCCGAATTGTATTTTAATAAGATCTCCAGGTGACTCGTGTACACATTAAAGTGAGAAGCCCTGCATTGAAGAGAATACATCAGGGACCTGGAGGTGCTTGGCCTGCCTGTTCATGACTGGACTCAGGTTAAGCAGCCTCACCTGTTGAGACCCAGGAGTGCGTGCAAGTTCACGATTCAGAATTCAGAGACCACCTGGGGGCTCCTTTAATTATATCAATTTATTTCAGTGGTATAAAAACCCTCAGCGGCAGGACGACAAAATAGAAAGCTTGTAAACATGATTTCATCTCCCATCCCTTCAAAGCAGCTTCTTGTGACAGGAAACAGAATTCTAGTTGGCAAATCTGGTGTTGAGGTCTGCAGAAAAGGGTCCCATGACATGGCCATCATCTGTCATCCACCTCTGTCCAGGGGAGCTGTTTGGACCCTGCCACTTGGTCTGAATTAGGCTGACTGGACATCTCATTTGAAACGGGACACAAAACAACGGTACTGTCCTGTTTCAAAGGGTATGTCTGGTCAGGTTAGTTTCATTGGCTAAGTTCAAGGTGTCAGTAGGCTGACCAGATGTACCATTTGAAACGGGACAGTACCATTGTTTTGTGTCAGCCTAGTCGGAATGTGATCATGGTGAATTTTATGTTAGCAGTCCTTGCCCCCCAGGGGAGGGGAGCAGGACCTCAGGGGACAGGCATTGTCGGCAGCAGACACAGGCAGGCAGGGAAGGAGGTAGTCTCTCTCTGGGGAGCACTGTATTGCTCAGGTTGCACAGGCCAAGGCAGGCAGCCAGGTGCAGGCCGAGGGCCAGGTGAGGGGTTGAGGCACAGATACTATCAGAAGCATGGCTTGGCCCTGGGCTGAGACCACGCAGCTGGTCAGTGGCCTTGAACTTTACTCTGCAGAAGCCAGACCATATTGGAACGAGCCTCCAGAACAGGCCATGATGGGTGGCTGGAGGCTTCAGTCCTTGAAGGGGTTGCAGGCATCGCCTGGCTGCTCCTTCTCGGTGGCCGGGAGCTCCCCATTCATTTCCTGCAGCGGGTGGTAGACGTAGGCCCCATCCAGGTGCCGGCTCCGCTCTGCTCTGGAGCTCAGGAGCAAGGTCGTGTTCACCACCAAGCTTATCAGCAGAAGGAAAACCAGGGCCAGGGTGAGGGCCAGCCACGTGGTCCTGGGGGTGGGAGAGAAACCCCGAATGGGGGTGTCGGAGGGATGTTCCTCTCTCCCCTTACTGTGCTCCTCCACCCAGAACAGGCACAGGGTCGGGGCCTCCAGGGACCACACAGCACTGTCGAGAAGCAAACAGGCCTAGCAGGGCCGGGGCACGATGGGGAGGAGTGGGGACAGTGGCTCTGTGGGACACAGCCGGTGCTGCCACATCTTCTGACATTTCAAGAGAAACCATAAAAAAGGGGTTTTATATGAATGCTACTGATTTTCAGATGTTGCTGATAAACCTTTAAAAACGTTAAATTGTGCAGACAGACTCAAATGACAGTCCAGCCTTGGGAGGTGTCAGTTTGCATCCTGTGCTTCCCAGGACATTGACAACAGGGGGTGGGCTCTGCTCCAGGGTCCTCGAAGCAGACAGAGTGGGAGAACCGGCACCCCCGCCTCCAAAGCATGGAGTGGCGGGGAGACGGTGGGGGTCCCTCAATGACCTTTGTTCATTCCTGTGCATCCTCAGCTGAAGCCCTCCATGCAAAAGCGGACACTAGCACATTGCTGAGGATGGGGCCCGCAGGCATGCCCACCAGCCTCCTCCACGGCTCCCCTGCCCCCGCTGGTGAATGCCAATGGGTTCTAGGTTTGCATGTGGCGGGGGGTGGGGGGTGGTGCTCCTGGAGCCACTGTCCGTGCTCTAGTGCATCTTCAAAGCACATCTCCAGGTTTCTCTAGGCCTCACCGCACACAGGCTTGCCAGGACAGGACCTCTAGGGAGGACGGATGAGCTCCCAAGTGCTGCCTCTAGGACAACACTGGGGAGCTGTTCTTTCACACCTACGCTGGGTTCCTGCTCCAGAGGAGGCTGAACTGGGGGAGGGGAAGGGGGAGGACGGAGCTGGGCACCCAGGGCTGGGCTATGAGAGGTGAAAACCATGAGAAGCAAGGTTCTCAAAGGCGGTCCCCAGATGGGACCATCCGGTCAGCACCAGCTGCAATGCAGATTCTCGCCTCCACCCAGACCCACAGAGGCAGAAACTCCACGGGGTGGGGCTAGCACTCTATTTTAATACACCCTCCTCCCAAAGGTCCAGTTTAGATCTACTGCAACACAAGGCCTGAGTGCACAGGGGTGCCTGGAAAATGACATGAGTTCCTCGGGGCCTGGTGCCTCTGCCCAGGAGCTGAGAAAACTAGTCCTGAGTGTCAAGCCCAGGGCCAGAGCCCTTGACTCCGACTGGGGTGGTGACCCGGCTCCTTCCCAACATCTCCACGAGAGCATCGGCTGCGACTCTCCTGTGCTTACATTGGAGAAATGTCACCTGGGTGCCCAGCTGCCATCTGCTAGCCTTGCCCAGTCCGTGAGCAGAGGCCACACTTCAGAGGTGGAGGGAGGGGGAAGTCCTCTCACCCCTGCCCGAAGTCCCACCACAGCACCTACCCGGTGAGAAGGGAGAGTGATCCTGTCCTCACAGTGACCTCGGATGGCTGGAGACTTGGCTTCACTGTAAGACACCAGGGTGAGGCTGAGGGGCGGGAGGGGACGGGTAAGCCCTCTCCTGCCCCCTGGGAGACGATGCTATTCAGGGTGGGAGCCCTGGTGAGGTTGCAGTTGCCAGTCTGGGAGTTGCAGGGACACTGGTGCTCATATTTACAAGGTCTCTGGTAGCCTGGTCCATGCCAACTGAGGGGACATACTACAGAGGAGATGGGAAGGTAGAGGTGGAGGCCCTCGGGGTCAGGGCCTCTGCACTGACAGGACGAGCCCCAGGTATGTGTAGAGCCCAGCTGAAGGACAGGCAACCCCTCACACTCCCCCGGGTCAAACCCTGGAGGTACCCTGGGTGGTGCTCCCTCTTGGCTTACCCTGCATACAGGTGTCTCCAGTGAAGCCAGGGGGACAGGTGCAGGTCCCCAGAGCTGGGTCACAGGCAGCTCCATTCTGACACTGGCACTTCTTGGCACAGTCCTCCCCAAAGGAGCCATTGTGGCAAGCTGCGATGAGGGAAGGGAGGTCTTTGCAAAATCCGGCCCTGTGCCTCCCAGGCTGGGGCCAACAGGGTTGCAAGTGGACCTCGGTCATGTCGAGTGGCCTTAAGGCTCACATATTCTCCCAACAGTGACTGAGAACGTGTCAGGGCCTGAGGCTGTGCCCTCATGGAGCTTCCAGTCCTGGAGGGCAGGCGGCCAGCAAGCCAGAAAGCAAATGTCAAAGTACAAGTGAGGACAAGCAACTGCAGGGACCTCGTGGCAGCAGCAGACCACTGTGGGGGCAGGGCACGGAGGTCTCTGAGGATATGACATTGGGCTGAGACTTGGAGAGGAGCAGCAGCATGGGGCCAGAGCACCGGGGCCTGGGCAGGTCACACTGAGGAGCGCAGGTGTTTCACCGAGTGCGGAAGCCACTGAAGGACTTAAGCCGTGATGGTTGTGGTGGGTTGTACTGTGTCCCCCCAAAAGATACGTCCTAATCCCTGGAACCTGTGAATGGAACCTGATTTGGAAATGGGGTCTTTGCAGATGCAATCAAGTTAAGGATCTCAAGATGAGATCATCTTGGATTCAAGGTGACTGAACACAGTGAGGCCATGGGAAGATGGTGGCAGAGATTGGAGTGATGTGGCCACAAGCCAAGGAATGCAGGGAGACACTGGGAGCTGGAAGAGGCAGGAAGGACTGATCTCTAGACCTCTTTTTAGAAGGAGCATGACTGTCAACAACTCTGACTTTGGAGTTCTGGCCTCCAGAACTGTGAGAGAACACATTTCTCTTGCTTTAAGTGCCCTGTTTGCAGAATTTGTTGCGGCAGCCCCAGGATACTAATGCAGTGATCTACACGTGAGGCGAGGGCGAGAGATAAGAGGCAAGCGACGTGCAGAGCAGGAGGCGAGGATGGCGGCAGCTGCCCCGCTCACTCTCTCCCTGTGTGCCCGGGGGCTGGGGAGGGACTGGCCTGGTGACTTTTACCTTCACTGCAGTTGGACCCTGTCCATCCAGCTTCGCAGCGGCAGCCGGCTGCCAAGACAAGACCAAGAAGGTCAGGTGAGGGCCCAGGCAGGGCTGGACAGGGAGAGTGGGGAGCCCAGGTCCGAGCTGACTCCCCAGGGCCCCTACTCACTCTCTGTGCAGAGCCCATGCAGGCTGCAGTTGGAGGGGCCACAGTCCAGCTGGTTGCAGGCAGCGCCCCGCCAGAAGTGCCCCGTGCACTGGCAGTGCCCCTCCACACAGGTCCCATGGCCACTGCAGTCAGGAGGCTGGCAGCGGGGCTCATGCACACACACCACAGTGGACACCCTTCGGGGACAGCGCCACATGTTGTCCTGGCTACAAGGGAATATAGTCTTTGAGGAGAGGCTGCAGTGCTGGCCATCCTCAGCCAACCCCTCCAGCTCTCTTCTCTCTCTATTGTCCTATCGCCAGACATTTATAGGTTCTTCCCAACCCAACAGTCCCTCCTACCCCAGGGCCTTTGCACATGCTGTTCTCGCTGCCCAGAAGGCTCTCCCACCTCACTGCCTAGCCACCTCCTCTTCAGATCTCAGCTTGGGCTTCATTATCCTCAGAGAAGTTTTTCCTGTCCCACCAACCCCCTTTCATAGGCTTAGGTAGTACTGGTATACGACGTATACTTCCTGTAAGCAGTGGGGGGCAGGGATCTTGGCTCTTCCTGCTCACTGCTGAATCCCCAGGTCCTGGCACATAGTAGGTACTCGAGATTTGTTGAATGAGACAGTTGGGGGCATGCCTGGACTTGGACCTCAAGAAGGGGGCTGTGGCGTGCTTACCAGTGATCTGATGGGTAACTAGCCAAGGTCCCATTGAGCACGAAAGTGGCAGAGCCCCCTCCATCCAGGTTTATGGCGTTGACCACGTCCTGTTTCAGCAGGAACTCTGCCATGTCCCACAGGTTAACGCTGCAGCCCAAGAGTTGTGCTGTTGACTGTGCCCACCACCATTTGCAATTTAATTCTTTTTATTTACTATGGTGGATGGTACCATACCCATGGTGGCGGGCAAATTTCTAAATGGCCCCCCAAAGATGTCCTGTCTCAATCCCTAGAAGCTGTGAATATAATGAGATCTCTTCTGTGATTATATTATGTTACATGGCACAGCTGTCCGCAAATGGGGACAATGTCTTGGATTAGCCCGGGGGGCCCAATGGGCTCAGAGTTCTTAAAAGCAGAGAACTTTCTCTGGCTGATGGCAGAAGAGGGAGTGAGAGAGATGAGAAGTACAAGGGGATCAGAGGGGTTTGACACACATCTGCTGGCTTGAAGATGGGAAGGAGGAATGTGGGCCACCTGAGGAACTGAGGTCCCAGCTGGCAACCAATAAGTATACACAGACCTCAGTCCCACAACCGCAAGGATCTGCATTCTGTTAACAACCTGCATGAGGTGGGATTCTTTCCTAGAAGCTCCAGATAAGCACCCTGCCTGGCTAACAGCTTGACTTTATTCATGGGATGCCTGGAACACAGAGCCCAGTGAGCCCTCTGGACTCCTGACCTACAGAACTATGATCTAACAAATGGGTGCTAATTTGTTATGCACCATCGGCAAATTAATTCAGGGGAGGAAACCACATAGACTGACTTGTCTATGATCACAGAGCTAGTAGAGAGCCAAGCTGGGGCTGGAACCGAGGTCTTATGCCTGCTAACTTTATGATCATTTCCTTTCAACTCAACTGGGGCTCAGGAGGGAGGAGGCCCAAATTGAGGAGACACAGGATGTGTGTGGAGGATGATGAGCTCTTGGAAGTGGGACAGATCTAGGGACCCTCTTCCCGTGGGAAGGAAGGGGACAGATGGATGTGGTCATCCCCAGGGAATAGTTGAGGGTCCAGAGGGCAACCCATTGTGGGTTCAAGTTCAAAGCACTCACCCCCGTTGCTCTGTCTGCCCATCTGCATGGAAGAGCACCAGCTGCCCCTTCCGGTCATGGCCTACAGCCGTCCTGGCTGATATCACGTTCACAAATTTGCTGAAGGAACCTGCAGGAGAAGCAGCCTGGTTGGCCACTGGCCCCTCGGGAGGCCTTCTGGGCTCTGCCTGCCACTTCCTGCCAATCCAATACTACCTCCCAGTCCACAGTATCCACTTTCCCTGTGTCCCCACTGTGCCATCCCAGTCAGTCTCCATGTGATAGCCAACTGATTCTTAAGTGTTAATCAAGTAATGTCAGCCTCCAGGTGAAAACCGTCTACGGCTTCCACACTGTTCTTAGAACAAAATTCAAATTCTTTACTAAGGCACTACCGCCCTGGCCTGCTCCTCCTACCTTATCTCCCGGGGCTCCGCCTCAACACCCTGCAGCCAGTTTCTGTTCCCTGTGGCTGGAATGTGCTTCTCCCCAGCTCTTCCCGGACTTGCTCCTTCTGATTAAAGTCACCTCCTCCATGAGGCCGTCCCTGACTGCTCATTCTAAAACAGCCCGTTTCCATGTTAGGGCCATGGTGTGCCTTCTCTGCCCCAGGATTCCACATCCCAGTGGTTCTCAAACTTGAGTGTCCATCGAATCATCCAAGGGGCTTGTTAAAACACACAAGCTTGAGCCTCACTCCCAGGGATTCCTACCCTGCACATCTGAAGTGGGCCTAAAGTTCTGCATTTACATGAAGGTCCCGGCAGAGCAGATGCCGCCGGTCCACAAACATTTTAGCAGCACTTCTCTATTCCCTTGCCCACAGCTCCTATCCTCTACTTCTCCCTTTCCCCTCAACTTTGTTTTTCTTTCTAAGCACTCACCACTTCTTCTTAGCACATAATGTATCTATCTTCTCTCTTAGATATTGAGAAGCACCTTATCCGTCTTCATCCCTGATCCTCAGTACTTAGAACGGTACTTGCTGAAAGACGTAACACACAACCCCACCGGCCCCGGTTCTCAGAAGGGCTGTTGCCACCCGACCCACCTGTCTCCTGTGTCTCATCGCACTCAGCTGCTTGACTTTCGTTGATGTAGACACTTCCATTGCGAATGAGCCACACAACCCCACTCAGCAGCTGCACAAATGGATTCTCAGTGTCCAGCACCTCCTCTTCAGACAGGTACCTGGACACAGGGAAGGTGTGAGGTTCACTTACCAGCGGGGGGAGCTGCCTGTAGTGGGGATCCTGCTCACCCCCACCCCCAACCGCCTGGCTGCTTGGTTCCTCCTCCTGCCCCAGGAACCTGCCTGGTCCTGATCCTGAGAGCAGCCTTAGAAAGTCTACGAAGTCCAGACTACACTTCACTTAACAACCCCCCTCCCCCCACAACAGATCTCAAGTTCATCTATGGCCCTCAATTTCCTAGGCCGTCACCCTGGCTAAACGACCACCTCATGTCTGTACAGTTCTTAACTGGCCTCCTTGCTTCTACTATGGCTCTTTAGCCTGTCTCCAGCCAGGGTCAGAGCAAGCTTTTAAATAACCCAAGTCAGTCCTGTTGTCCTCTGATACTCGGCTCTTCAGTCCCGCACACACACCAAGCCCCGATGCACCTCTGAGCCTGCCCACCTGCTGTTCCTTCTGACTGCAATGTGCTTCCTCCAGTTCTGACCCTGGCTGACTTGTGGTTAAACCTCATGTCTCGACACAAGGGTCACTTTCTCCAGCAAGCCTTTCATCACCTTTCCTAAAATCTACTCTGTTCACCCTGTTCATTGCTTTGCTGCACAGACACAACCTGAATTTATCTTAAGTGTTCTGTTGGCTTTTATTTCTCGTAGGAATGGGAGAGGTCCATGAAAGTAAAGGCTGTTTGTGCTTGCTCACTGCTAATATCTTATCTATATCTAATCTATATCTATATCTAGCTCTCTCTATATATAATCACCAGTGCGCAGCACACTGCCTGACACAAAGCAAGCACGCCATGTCAGTGGGTGATGAATAAACCCGGCAAGGAGGGTATTACTGTCCTCATTCTGCAGATGAGAACACGGAGGCTCAGCTAGGTTAGGTGACTGGAACACAGCTGCTGCACGGCTACGACCCAAATCTCAGGCCCTCTGCCATCGACAGTCACGGGGCTCCCTGCCTCCTCACCCGGTGACCAGGGTTCCGTCGCGGCGGATCCCGAACTGCGCGTTCTGCAGCCCCCCGGCGCTGCTCACCCGCCGCCCGTCGCTCACCACGTTCCCCAGGCACTCGCCAGTCTCCATGCGGAAGAAGCCGCCGTTCTGGGCGACGCTGCAGCCGGCCGGCCGCGCCGTCTCCTCCACGGTGGCGCGGCGCCTCGAAGCGCAGCCGCCGGGCCCGCCGGGCTCCAGGACGGAGAAGGTGCTCAGGGGCTCGGCGACCCGCGTCAGGTGGCCGGCCACGGCGCGGGTGGCGAAGTGCGAGACGAAGGTGCGCACCGCGGGGCCGCGGGCGCCTGGGGTCGCAGCGGGCGGCGGCCAGCTCTCGTGCTCGCGGCTGCCGACGCGCACCCGTGCGCAGTCCCGGGCGGAGCGCGCGCGCGTGCGGGAGTAGGGCAGCAGCAGGTCGTCCTCGAGGGAGGCCCTGCGGGGTGGGGGCGGCCGTGAGCTCGGAGGGCTGTGCGCAGGAGGGGGGACCCCGAACCCAGCTCACACCCCGGGAGCTGTACTCACCCCCAACCGTAGTCGCCGGACGCCTCCCAGAAGCAGCTGAGCAGCGCAAGGAAAAAGAGAAGCCAGCGACCCATGGAGGCCGCCATGTTGGACTTGGGCCTCCGGTCACGTGGGCCGGCCCATGGTACTCAAGACCTCTGGTGGCAGCTTCTTGTCCTGAATTGCTTAACTTCCTTCGGATATCTGAAGTACCTGTTACTTATCTTTACCGGTTGGTAATGTTGGCCCCATTTGTTTCATTATGTGTACTTTATTCATATACATTTTTTCCCTCAGCTGTTTGCTGCCAAGTTGCAAACATTACTTCACCTCAATACTTCACTATATTGTCTGCCAACAAGGACATTTTCTCACGTATCCACAGGCCAAGTGAAATTAGGACGTTTCTTATTGGTAGAGTTCTATTAACTAATCCACAGTGCACATTCGAATTTTGCCAATTGTCCCTATAACGTCTCATGAAAAAGACATGACCGGCCCAAAATGGAGTCACTTGTGCTAATCCCCAATATCTAACCTAATTGCACTTTCAGCCTCTCCCAGGAAGTTTATCTCAACCAGTCAGTCTGGAATTTCCTGGTCATTACTACTGAGGTAATGTGTGTGAACAAAAACGGGGTTCAATGGAAGGTAACCTCCCAGGGTGATCTGCTAATAAATTCCTAACTGGGCAGGTCATGGTGGAGAGTTACATCCCAGGCATACCATTTCTTTAGTAAAAGGCTTATCTTTTCCTTAAGCAAGCCCTGTCCATTGTTACTGTTCACTGAGGTCAGTGGGGCCCAACCTTTTTACTTGTGCAACCCGTTTTAAATTCATTTCTATAAATTGTACCCCTGGTTTTTAAAACAGCTGTTTTTAAATATGACACTTTGGTTTAGTGCATATCTTAATGTAAAATACTGGAAATGAGGTAATAAGTTAGGAAAGAAAAATTACTGCACTAATAATACAAACCACAGATTTAATTTTACAATATTCGTTAACACAGTTAAATAGTGATAATGATGATCAAGTAAACATTAAATAAAAAAACTACTTGAATCATGATTAAAGACAACACACTTTTACTCAATAACTAAACTGATCGAACAGTCTAGCTTTAGATCTATTTATATGTTTGGGGAATTTCTAGAAACCTTGCAAATGGATTGTTCTCACCTGTGCATAATGATTGGTAGGAGAGCGGTGTGGGGGAAGGGTTCATAGCCATGCCCTCACCAATCATCATTCAGTAATGATGAAGTGTCTCCATTAACATTTGTTGTTTCATAACTTTACGTTTTGCATTTTGTAACTTTACTTGTTTTTTTTTTTTGCCATTACTGACTTTTTTCGTGTACCCCTAAGTGGCCCGGCATGTCCTCTTGGGGCGGTGGGTACGCATACTACCACTTGGGAACCAATGATGGAGGTTAACACACCTTGGAAATGCGCCCTTTGAGACCCCTCCTAAAGCGTAACTTGCCTCAAGAGAGCACCTAATCTTAACTATTCTGTGATACATTCCCCTCCCACCTCCATGTAATCTTCCTTTGGTTCCCTCCTCAATCCCAAATGCATAAATGAAACTGCAGACTGTTATTTTAGAAGCATTTTTCTCAGTCCTTTGGGTTCTTGCTTCCAGGCATATCCTCTGTTTGGCTCAAATAAATTAGTATCAGAATTCCCTACGTTTTTGGACACTCTTATATCCACAGGTGCCTGATATTGAAGGATGTGATCTTGCCTGAAATAACCCAGTCTTTTCCCCATTCTGCCTATAAAAGCCTTCCAGTTTTTACAGCTCCTTGAAGCTCCTTTCTGATTTCTAGGTGGGATGCTGCCCATTTCGTGGATCATTCAATAAAGCCAATCAGACCCTCAAACTTAGGCAGTTGACTATTGTATTTTAAGAGTACTATTTTTGTAGCTATTTTTCCCACCTCCAGGAGCCAATCCAGGAGTTGCATTTAGTTGTCATGTCTCTTTGATCTCCCTGAATCTGGAACGGTTCCTCAGCCTTTCTTTAATGAACTTGACATTTTGGAAGTGGACAGGCAGGGCAGCTATATCATTTGCAGGGATCCTTGTTAAAGTATTAAGAATTTAAAGACGGGGACAGCAGAGTGTGCAAGCAAGCGTGAGACCCCTCCGTGCACAGGCCCTGGGGACCTACACAGGTTGGAAGCCTGTGGAGCTTGCCTGTTATTTGGTGGCGTGTGCCTCAGCCTTCCTTTGAGGATACTTCCGTTCAGGCCTCTGGTCCAGGGCAGCGGATATGGCAGCCTGTTGTTACCAGTGCAATGCACAGGCCAGGAGCCAGCACGAGTCTGGTTGGCCTTTGGTGCCATGGGTACTCGAGGTCAAGCCACGCCCTTTCTGTCCACAGTCAGCATGATTAGTGCTTGAACTCAGGTCTCTCTTTGAGCCACAACCCCTAAGAGCCAGTTGGTCAGTATACTGGGTTGGGTAGTATCCCCCCAAATTCACATCCTTTCAGAACCTCATAATGTGACCTTATTTGGAAGTACAGTGCTACCTTAGTACTCATTGTTAGTTGGTTCCAGGAGGTGCAATGAGTACAAAAAATGACAAGTACCAAATACATTTTTCCTATAGGGAATAATGTAAATAAATTTAATGTGTTCCCAAAGCAAAAATACACAAAATAACCCCAGAAGCTAAGGTAAGACAAGGGGATGTGGACAGGGCAAGGGCCACTGCAGGACTAATGTGTGACACCTTGTTTCAGCTGGAAAGGGTAGCGAGTCATGAGGCAGTCGTCACCAACAAGTTCTAGCTTGCATGTCAAGTACCAAACAAATGACAAGGACCGAGACAAAATTTTCACGTCAATATGCATCAAGTACCAAATTCCACGAGCTTCAAAGCAGTCGCGTACTGACTGTATGATCCTTGCACATGTGATTAGTTAAGAGGAGATGATAGTGGAGTAGGGTGAGCCTGAAATCCAGTCTGACTGGCATCCTTATAAGAAGAGTCACACAGAGGGAAGCCAGTCATGTGAGCACAGAGGCAGCAACTGGAGTGATGCATCTAGGAGCCGAGGAACGCCAAGGATTGTGGGCGACCACCGGAAGTGCAGAGAGAGACACGGACCAGATGCTTCTCTCTAGGCTTCAGAGAGCACATAGCTCAGCCGACACCTCGATTTCTGAACTAATACAGTCAGTGACCTCAAATGGGCCCCAAGAGTGGCTCTGAGGCTTGTAGGGGAACCAAAGTTAGGTCACTTCAGTTATCCACATTCAAAATGACTGCTCCTCTTGGGCATGAAATGACCCGGCCTGACGTGAATGTACTGATGTGGAGGGATTACGTCTTTGTTGGTCTTTATGTTCAGGTGCCAAAAACCATCAACAAACAAGCCCAGGGCCGCCACGGACCTCCCTGCTTCTGAAGTCCTCTTTTCTCTCCCTGAACTAGGATTGGGCGGGGGGCAGGCAGTCCCTGGTGAGTTCTGACATCAGGTCCCCTCCCTACTTTGATGTTTGTCACTCCCTTGCCAAATTGTCTTAAGTACATAAATGCCAGGGAAATTCTTCATTTGAACTGAGTGGCCTGTTACAGTCATTAAACAAGGAGGTCATTAGACTGACATGACTGCCAACAAAGTAAGCGAACCAAAACTTAAACTCGTAAAGGCATCGAGGTTATGAAATCAAGATGCTAAGGACCAACAGATGTAAATAGCTAACTAGGCATTAAGCTGTAGCCAGCCAACTTCCTTTCATTGCTTTCTCTCTAGGAGACTTTCCCCGGGCTCTTGTTGGGGGACTGTCTGTGTCCACTTCCAGCTTGGTGCTGCCTGATTCGAATCAATTTTTGCTCAAATAACCTCTTAAAATGTTAAATAAGCCTCGGTTTTCTTCTAATAAGCCCAAATCCACAGTTCCAGCCCCGCACACTGGCTTGGGGCTTTCTCCTTTGCTCCCACCTACTCTTTATTTGGAATACCTTGGTCCCCTCTTAGCATCCTCATCCACCATCATGTGTGCATTCAGCAGATCGAACTCCTCCTCCATGTGCTAGATGCTGATGAAACACACAGACCCACCCACCCACTCGGCCCTCTTGGAGCTTAGACTTCCATGGTGAAGTAGGCAAGTGTGGGGAGGGCCGGGAAGAAGCAGGACAGAGAGAGAGCGGTGTTGCAGGGGTGACGAGAAAGGCCGTGGAAAGATGGGGGCCAGAGCCTTGCAGGAAGAGCGTGAGGAGAGGAGGCAAGGGGAGAGGGGTGAGGAGAGGGTGAGGGGGCGGGAGCCAGGGATCCCCCAGGGCTCCAGGCATGTGAGTTTTGTTTGTTTGTTTGTTTGTTTTTTTTGTTTTTTTTTGTTTTTGTATGTGGGTAGCTTCCTGGCTGGGAATTGAACCCAAGGCACAGCGTTGACAGCGCCAGCGCCAAAGCCTTAAGCCACTACACCATCAGGGAACTCCCATCCCAAGTGAACCAGAAAGGCACCAGAGGGTTTAAAAGCAAGCAAGCAGACAAACAAAAAGCCCCAGAACAGTTTAATCGAGGTATAATTTACATACCGTAAACTTGACCTGTTTTAAGTGTATACTTAGAGGTAGAGAGACATCTCAGTATCACTTTTAGGACATTTTGGAAACCGCCACCAGAAGTTCTGTGGAGTCATTTTATTTGTATCACATATCGGGAAAGGGCAAATCTGCAGAGACAGAGAGCAGGTTAGTGGTTGCCTGGGGCTGGGCGTGGAACCAAACAGTGGGACAGGGTGTTAAGCCTGAGGCTGACAGGACAGGCCTGGGGGGTTGCTGGCTCTTCCTTGAGCCCCCAGCCCACAGGCAGCCTCTGATAGTTGCTACACCCTCCTCTGCCGGGGAGCACGCATTTCCTGAAGACAGCTCTCCCGCAGCTGTTTAGCTTTCTTGTGCATTTAGCAGGCTCTCCGACTAGGGATAGAATAAAGCAAGTATCTTTGTTTGCTCCTCTAATGTAGAACAGGAACAACAGATTATCAATTGAGGAAGAGAATCAAATGTTTAAGCAGTGCACCCCCACAGTCTCTCCATACCATCAGCTCCATCTGCTTGATTATAACTTCCCTAACGTCTGTCTCCTGCCTTGATGGTCATCCCTATGAGGCAGAGAGACCACGTCTGCTTTCCACTGCTTTCCCCCAGCACTTTGCACAGTGCCTGGCACACAGTAGGTGCTTCACAGATATTTCTTGAATAAATGGATGGGAATAGGATCCTTGTGTGCGTCCTCAGTGGTGTCTCCCATTCCCAGAGTAAAGCTTGGCACTCAGTGCTACCGATGCAAAGTCCATGTGCCTGACACTTTGAAAAGCCCAAACTAAAATGTCAGAGTTTCGAGCAAGGAAAGGTTTACTGGTCGAGAAGATGCCAACAGAGAAGTTGGGGGTTGAGCATTTTCTCAAGTCCATCTTAAGAAAGTCCAGAGTTCAGGCTTCTTTGATGTCAAGGAAAGGAAAGATGGGAGTGGCTGTTTTTGTAAAAACTCAAGCCCCACGTAGAATTCCTCTGAGGATCCCTTGTCTAAAGTAGGAGCTATTAGCCTGAAGGCCATGGATACAAGACGGAGTCCAAGAGACCAAGGTTTTACTGTTACCCCATTCAATATTTATTGAATGAATGGATGGGGTAACTGCCTGGGGATGACGTCACTTGCTAGCAAATAATAGGTGACTGATAAAACCCCAGACATGGGGAGTTCCCTGGTGGTGTAGTGGCTAGGCTTCGGTGCTGTCAATGCTGCAGCCTGGGTTCGATTCCCAGCCAGGGAACTACCCACATGAAAAAACAACACAAAACCCAGACACGGTGTGGATGCTGGGCTTTCTAAGAAAACTCACATCGACAGTGACTTGAGCTCATCTAAGCCTCAGGCACCATTCAAGGGGCTTACTTTGCACCATTTAATTGGGAGCCCTCAGGAATCCTAGAAGGCAGATGTTATTAAGTTATCCCTTATACCGAAAAGGAAGTGGAGGCACAGAGAGGGCTGGCTCTGGCCCACAGTTGCACAGCTGTAAGCAGAAAGGGGAGCTGTTGTTTTGAAGCACAAGCTCACAGCCCTCTGCTCTCCTGCCTAGAAGCCACTTGTTTCTCAAGTGGGGATACATGTTTGTTTTAGAGTCTAGAAAACCAAAGCTGCTTTTTATAAAGTCTTTTTAGGAATTATAAACCAAGATCACTTTCTTCTGCTTGCGTTGTGTTCTGTATCTATTATAGAAAGTGCTACATAGGTATTTACAGGGTCCTAGAACTGGTTTTGAGGTTTTGAGAGGCAAAAGACTGTTTTATGCTCCATGTCTTGGGGGTGGTGGTGATGTTAGGAGCTCGCTTCATTCTCCGTGGACTTGGGGAGCTGTTGGCTGCCCAGACTAGACTCAACAATGCTCAAGGAGCAAGGTCTCTTCCACCAGCTAAGACTCTGACATAACAATCCAATGAGGCTGGTTTTTCTTTTCCTATCACCCCCACCCTTTTAATTCTGCAAACATTTATTTTATTATATATATATTTGTGTGTGTGGGGGTAGTTCCCTGGCTTGGAATCGAACCCAGGCTGTGGTGTTGAGCATGTGGAAGCCTAGCCACTGCACCACCAGGGACCCCCTGCAAACATTTATTAAGCACTTCTATGTTCCAGGCAGTTCAGTAGGGGCTAAGCACGGGAAGAGGAGCAAGATATCATCCATGCCCTCAAGTCATTTAACAATATGATGACAGAATTGACAAGGACACAAATAAATGCCAGGAGAAGGTGCTGAAAGAGCCAACTATAATAAAAGAAGGTAGGTAGGAGGATGGGAGAATATTGCATAGCACAAGTGACATTCCGGTGGAATCTTTTTTTTTTTTTGCTTTTTGGTATGTGGGTAGCTCCCTGACTGGGAATCGAACCCAGGCCGCAGTGCTGAGAGCTCCAACACCGAAGCCTTAAACCACTACACCATCGGGGAACTCCTCTGGTGGAATCTTAAAGGACAAATAAAATTGTAACTGAGTTGGGGGCTGGGGGCAGAATGCGTACCACAGATGGAAGAGAGGGAGTAAGTTAAGACCTGGGAAATGCAGGGGGTCCTGGTGGAGTGTTGCTTGGGTGAGTCTCCCTGACCAGCGGTGTGTGAGAGGGAAGTGGAGGCACGATCGCTGACACAGAGAACAGGATGCAGTGGACACTGGAGCCCGTCTCAGCTCTTGCTAACTGTGACATTTCCCTCCCTTCTCTCTTCTCTCAGATCTGGTCTCACGCGGCTCTCCTGGGGAAGTTGTCCCCACAAACTGATTCATACTAAGTTGGCTTGACAGAGGAAGTCCCAACTCATGCATTAGGATTCCCCTTTCTTGAAAGTGATTTGTAAGCTCAGGTTGCTCCTGGGGTCTTTTCCCACCCTGGTTTGGTAACGTAAGCCTTCAAGAAAGAATCAGTGTTGGGCTCCAGTGGCTAATCCACCTGGATTCAGGAAGGGAGGGAATGAAGGAGAGTGGGGGTGGGAGGACTACCCTCTTATCGGTTGTGTGTCAGTCTTGGTAAACTTTGGTTTGTGAGGCCACATGATGCACAGGGAGTGCCAAGTAGGTATTAAATTCTGGCCCCTGGTTCCCCAAGAAAACTACAACCTCAAAAGCAAGTCAAACTCATCATCAGAATCCAGGACCGTTCCTGTGGGCCTGACCATTTCAGAGCCATTTTGGGAAAGTAATTCCAGGAGCAGTGGCAGAGAGGACAAGGCGGAGGAGACTAATGCCTAAAGGAAAGACTTAGAAGGACCCCAGGGTATTTTATTTCACATTCCCAAATGCAACTAAATTGTCACATAAGGATGATCAGCAGGGATTTCCCACTTTGAAGCAAAGGAAGATGATGGACTTCTACATCAAGGGCCGGGATTTTAGCAGGCTTTTCTGCCCAGGAGTCTAATTTTGATGCCTGTTGTAGACCCTTAAGAAGGTTCCAGAAGGTCTTTTCTCAAATACTAGATGAGACCTCCAGTTGACATGTTAAGATATACTCACACCAAGGGAAGAACCTCAAGCTGGGCAGGAGAGAGACACTGACAAGTCAGCTGCCCCTTCCTGCTGTTCCCACGTGACCTGACATCATCACCATTGTAGTAGGTAACACTTACCTGGCACTTACTACCTTGCAGGTACCATTCTCCGCCCTCAGCAAACCTAACTCTCACAGCAGTGAAGCTAATATTGAGGTAGGTGCTGTAATTATCCCAATTATCCCTACTGTACTGATGAGGAAACCATTGCAGAAACACTAAATGACTTTGCTCAGGGACACTGAGCTAATTAGTGGGGCAAATGGGTCTTGGACTCAGGTAGGCAGGGCACAGAACATGCCGCTCACAGTTAGGCTACACTGCCTTTTATGGAATGACATGGCCGTGACACGATGTGACTTCATGATACCATGGAGTCCTTTGCATAGGATATAAAGATTTTATGTGCTGCCGTTCATGTTTCTATCTCAAGTTCTAGCTCATGACTTGAACTCTTATTTTCAAGTCCCTTATTTCTCCCACCAGGGAAGATCCAACAGTTGACATCTGAACTTGAAAGTGATTTGTAAGCTAAGCTCAAGTCACCGTCAAGACTCAAGTTTATGGGTCTCTTCGGAATTTGTGTTGAGTGGGGTTGAAGACTTGGAATACAGCCCTAGACGTTGTCCAAAGGACTGAGAAACAAGGCTCAACTCCCCAGTCAACTGCACTCTGAATTTATTAATTTGCTGCCACACCTGGATCCAGCCCAGCCCCCTCTTCCCGGGCCCTTCTCCCCGAGGGTACAAAGCTGGGGTGCTTTGCTCTCTGGTGTCTCCTCCTCAATGTGTGACTCAGGATTTCAGGAAGGAGGGACCAAAGGCTTCCTGGGTGGTGGTAGACATGAAGCCATCCATGTCAGTGGCCGTGGGTGGTGCCGAAGTGGCCTGCTGCAGCTCTCCGTGTGCTGGGGGGTGTTGTGTCAGGATGTAGAGGAACCCCCCCAGGGCGGCTACGGCCATGGCTGTGTTGTGGGAGGAGCAGCCATCTGGGGATAGAGACAGAGACCCCCTGTGAGTGCTGGGTGGCGGCCACAGTTCCATCACGAGTGCTTTTCAGGTATTCCCCCAGCCAACGTGGGGATGCTTTGCTGGGCCGGGTACCCATCCGCTAGCTGCTGTGAGTATAGGCTGCTAATGGCTCCCTTCTCCAGAGGCATGTCTTGGAGCCTCCTCATCGGGAGGTTGTACCTCCTCCCCATCCTTTACTAATACAGGGACAGAAAAGCTGGGCCCCATCTCAGGAGGGTGACCCTGTGGTGAGATTCAGGCTGGAGCCCCTTCCCATGGGATCTGACCGGAGGCCACACCCTTGTCTACTTCCTTCCGGTTTCCTTTGCTTTCAGGCCCTCGTGAGAGCTTCTAGGACAGCATCTTATTGCCCCAACTTACAGATGCGGCAACTGAGGCTCAGGTAGCAGAGCTGAGCTCCCAGCCCTAATGACCCTGACAGCCTCCCTCATTGCTGCCTTGGGCCTGCCAGTCCCATGTGACCCTGAGCACCTGCCTGAAACAGGAACCCCTCAGCTGTTACTTAGTTGTCTGAACTCAGAGTGGGCAGGTGGAGGGAGCCAAGACTCCTCTCCACACACAGACTTGGAAAAGAGCAGGACCCCAGCTAGGCCCCTTGGAGGTGGGGACCATGAAGATTTCAAGAATCCTAATTACATGCCCTGAGAATCTATGCTTATTGGTGGCCTACCAAATGCCGTGGGGGAACACTTTGCCCAATGATCTGATATTAACCCCAATAGCTCTGTGAAGGAAGCACCTCAATTGGTTCCCATTTTATAGATGAGGAGACTGAGGCTCAGATGGCTTGAACAACTCCTACAGTGGGAAAGGGCAGAAGCAGATTCAAACGCAGACATCCTGGCTTCAACTCCTGTGCTCTTAGTCTCCACGCATGTGTGTCATGAGTGAACGAAGGTGCATGCTGCTCCATCCCGGGCAATTTTCTAGGTGGTTGGTCGACCTGCAGGGGCCCCAGGAAGGGCCTTGGGCTTCTGAATTTCCTTAGCTCCCTCTCCAGCTGTCCATCTCTAGGAAGCAGCCAGCCCACAGGGTGTGCACAGCAGGCCCCCTACCACCCACCCTGTGTGTCAGGCAGGCCTAGCCAGGTCAGGGGGCCTCTATGAGTCTCCTGAGAAAGCCTCTCCTTGCCCTGCCCATGCCCTGGTGGCAGCTATGGAACGGACCCATCAGATGTGTGCTTCCACTCCCCTGTCACCTCTCCACAGGAAGATGATGGGGCCATGGTGGGTTGATGGTGAGATGTTTAGTTCCTGGAATCACCCCTCAAGTGGGACATCTACTCTGAGCTAGCTACTCCACTCCCCTTCCTTCTTTTGCCTTGCAGTTACTTTGTATCCATAAAAAGATTGAGATCAAATCCTCTCTTCCTTCTTTCTTCGTCCTTCCCTATCTCTCTCCACCCCTTCCTTCCACATTGACTTTCTTTCCTTCCCAATATAGTGATATCCTATTCGTAGTCTCTCTGCATTGGTGGACTGGCCACATACTTTATCATTTCAACCAGGACACTTTGGTGGGGAAAAGAGGTGCTATCCATAATGGCACCAGGACAACTGGTGTAAGCTGGGGCTGCCAGTATGTGTGGCCACTGGGATAGGCTGGTCGCTGCCTGTTGTCTCTCAGATCCCCTCCTTGACCTTCTTTATTCCAAACCCCAATGCACTGACCCTTCTAAACTGCATTTCCCAGGCTGCCTTGCCCATTAACAGCAGGCACAGGTGGAGTGAGGGGAGAAGCTAGCAGGTTTGCTCCCCGCTCCTGCTCTCTCTCACTGTCTTCTGTGTCCAGCCCCTGAAGGTTCTGCTGACACTACCTCCTCCCCTGGTTGCTCCAGCTCTGCCTCCAGGGAGGGCAGTGGCATCCTGCAGTGGTCCATCTCTGGGTTTTCTCACCTTTTCTGTTTTCAGCTCTTGCAATACCTCTGAGATGAGTTCCCTATATTCAATTCCCTCTGCAGAAGTTCTGATGTGGGTTCTGTTCTCCTGACTAGACTTTGATGGAGAGGGATTATCTCTGTGATTTTTAATAATACACTGAAACGTCTCCTTTGTGTTCCTTTCACTAGAGACAACATCGCTGGACTCCCCACTTTCTAAGGGGAGAGTATGGGAGGCCCCTACCCTTCCTTCCCCCTCCCAAACACAAGGGCCCTCCCACCCGGCCCCTTCAGTGATGGATGCTGGGTCCTGTTTCAAATTGAGGGCCCCATGTATAGAGCTTTTCTGGAGTGTCTTGGTTTCATGCCAAGAAAGTCCCTTGGGTATTTTTATTACCTGCAAATTGTTTCTCTCGCCTCTTCACTCTTCTCAAATGATGCTGTTGATGTGGAATGTCTTTAGATAATTCTTTACCTTCAGCATCTGGGAGAAGAGTGAAAGATGAACTTCTAAGGAGGGATTTTTAAAGATTACTCGTTAAACTTCCTCTCCCTCACAACACCTCCAGCAACTCAGGTCTTCTCTTGAACCTTCTGGAGGTTTCCTCAAGCACCTGTCTGCAAATTCTTCCATGTGGCCTAAATTTGTCATCTACTAATAGTTCTCAAATTGTGGTCCCCCACTCACCCACATTGGAATGGCCAGAGGAGCTTGTTAAAAATGCAGGTTCATGAAACTAATACGATATTGTATGTCAAAAGTAATGGAAAAATAAATTTAAAAAAATTTTCTTAAATGCAAGTTTCACAGCTCCACCTTCCACCTGGGGCCTGAAAATCTTCATTTTATAAACCTCACTCTTTCAAAAAACAGACTCTCTTATTGAAAAAACTTTGCTTCTTTTTTTTTTTTTTTTTTTTTATTGTTAGGCTTATTGAGGTGACGTTGGTTAGCAAGAATTACATAGGTTCCAGGTGTACAATTCTATAGTGCACCGTCACTTGTTGTATAATAAGTTCACCATCCAGTGTGACTTCTCTTTCCATCACCTTCTATTTAGCTTCCCCCCCTCCTCTCCCACCCGCTTCAGCTTCTCCCCTCCCTAAAATCACTCATCCCCCCCAAAAAACATTAAACTATTGATTGTGTCCATGGGTTTTTTGTTTGTTTGTTTTTCTTTGTTGCTTTCAGATTTATATTCTGCATCTGAGTGAAGTCATACAGTTTTTGTTTTTTTTTCTGTCTGGCTTATTTCACTTAGCATGATGATCTCCAAGTCCATCCATTTTGTTGTAAATGGCAATATTTCATCTTTTCTTACAGCTGAGTAATATTCCATTGTGTATATGCACCACAGCTTCTTTATCCAGTCATCTGTCACAGGGCACTTTGGTTGTTTCCATGTTTTGGCCACTGTGAACAGCGCTGTGATGAACATTGGGGTACATAAGTCTTTGTGGACAAAGGTTTTCAAGTCTTTTGGGTAGATCCCCAGGAGGAGGATTGCTGGATCGAATGGTAGCTCCATTCCCAATTTTCTGAGGAGCCTCCACACTGCCTTCCACAGTGGTTGTACCAGTTTGCACTCCCACCAGCAGTGTGTGAGAGTCCCTTTTTCTTCACATCCTCTCCAGCACTTGTTATTCCTTGTCTTGTTGATAACAGCCATTCTCACAGGTGTGAGGTGGTATCTCATTGTGGTTTTGATTTGCATTTCCCTGATAGCTAATGAGGATGAGCATGTTTTCATATGTCTCCTGGCCATTTGTATTTATTCATGGGAGAAGTATCTGTTTAGTTCTTCTGCCCACTTTTTAATTGGGTTGTTTGTATTTTTGTTAAGTCGTATTAGTTCTTTATGTATTTTAGATATTAGACCCTTACTGATGCATTATTTGCAAATATTTTCTCCCATTCAGTTGGCTGTCTCTTTGCTTTGTTGATGGTTTCTTTTGCTGTGCAGAAGCTTTTTAGTCTGATATAGTCTCATTCATTTATTTTTGCTTTTACTTCCCTTGCCTTTGATCTCAAGTTCATGAAGTCTTCCTCGAGCCCTAGGTCTATAAGTTTAGTACCAATGATTTCTTCTATACAGTTTATTGTTTCAGGTCTTATATCAAGGTCTTTAATCCATTTTGAGTTAATGTTTGTATATGAAGAGAGTTCACAGTTCAAGTTCATTCTTTTGCATATGTTTTTCCTATTTTCCCAGCACCACCTACTAAGGAGGCTGTCTTTTCCCCATTACATATTTTTTGCTCCTTTATCAAAAATTATTTGTCCATAAATTTATGGATTTATTGCTGGGTTTTCAATTTTGTTCCATTGGCCTATGTTTCTGTTTTTCTGCCAATATCAAGCTGTTTTGACTATTGATGCCTTGTAATATAAATTGAAGTTGGGGAGTGTAATACCACCAGCCTTATTCTTTTTTTTTTTTTTTTTTTTTTTTTTTTTTTTTTTTTTTTTTTTTTTTTTTTCAGCCTTGTTCTTTTTATGTAGTATTGCTTTGGGAATTCGAGGTCTTTTAGGGTTCCATATAAATCTGATAATTCTTTTATCTATTTCACGAAAGTATGATTGTGGGATTTTGATAGGTATTGCATTAAATCTGTAGATTGCTTTGGGTAAAATGGCCATTTTAACAATGTTAAGTGTTTCTATCCATGAACAGGGGATATTTTTCCATTTCTTTGTGTCTGCTTCCATTTCTTGCAAAAGTGCCTTATTGTTTTCCATGTATAAATCTGTCATGTTCTTTGTTAAGTTAATTCCCAGGTATTTCATTCTTTTTGTTGTGATAGTAAAAGGAATTGACTCCCTCATTTTTTTTCCTGAGGATTCGTTGTTTGTATATAGGAATGCTGTTGATTTTTGTACATTGATTTTGTATCCTGTGACTTTACTGTATTCATTTATTGTTTCTAATAGTTTCCTGGTGGCATCTTTGGACTTTTCTATATAAAGAATCATGTCATCTGCAAATAGTGACAGTTTGACCTCTTCTTTCCCAATTTGGATACCTTTTATTCCTTTCTCTTGCCTGATTGCTGTGGCTAGAACTTCCAGTACTAGATTGAACAGAGTGGTGACAGGGGGCATCCCTGTCTTGTTCCTGATTTTAGGGGAATAAGTTTCACCTTTACCCCATTCAGTATGATGTTAGCCGAGGGTTTGTCGTATATGGCCTTTATTATGTTGAGATACTTTCCTTCTATACCCATTTTATTCAGTGTTTTGACCATCAATGGATGTTGTATCTTGTTGAAAGCTTTTACTACATCAATTGATATGACCATTTGGTCTTAATCTTTTATTTTGTTTATGTGGTGTATCACATTGATTGATTTTTATATGTTGAACCATCCTTATGCTCCCAGGGTGAATCCTACTTGATCATGATGTATTATCTTTTTGATGCATTGTTGTATTTTATTTGCTAATATTTTGTTTAAAATTTTTGCATCTGTGTTCATCAGAGATATTGATCTATAGTTTTCTTTTTTTATGTTGTCTTTACCAGGATTTGGTATTAGGGTAATGTTGGCTTCATAGAATGAGTTAGGAAGTATTGTTTCCTCTTCAATTTTTTGTAAGAGTCTGAGGAGGATAGGCATTAATTCTTCTTTGAATGCTTGGTAGAACTTGTTGGTGAGACCATCTGGTCTAGGGCTTTTGCCTTTAGGGAGATTATGGATAGTCATTTCAATCTCTTTGATTGGTCTATTTAGATTATCCAGCTCTTCTTGCTTCAGTCTAGGTAGGCTCTAATTTTCTAGGAACTTGTCCATTTCTTCTAGGTTGGTAAATTTAGTAGCATAAAACCCTTTATAATATTTTCTTACAGTCCTTTGTATTTCTATGTTTATCAGTGGTAATATCTCCCCTTCTTTTCTAATTTTGGATATTGGGTCCTTTCCTTTCATCCTTTGATTAGTCTAGCCAAAGGTTTGTCAATTTTGTTGTCTTTCTCAGAGAACCAGCTCTTTGTAATATTAATTTTTTTCTATTGTCCTTCTGTTTTCTAATTGGTTTAGCTCTGCCTTAATTTTTATTATTTCTTTTCTTCTGCTGACTTTGGGTTTTGTCTGCTCTTTTTCTAGTTCTTTAAGATGGGATGCTAAGGTGTTTACTTGTGATTTTTCTTGTTTCTTAAGATAGGCCTGTAATGGTATAAATATCCCTCTTATTACCGCTTTTGCTGTGTCCCAATAATTTTGATATGTTGTATTTTCATTGTCATTAGTTTCTATATTTTTTAAATCTCTTCTTTTATTTATTTTTTGATCCAGTCATTTTAAAATAAGATGTTTAATCTCCATGTATATGTGTTTTTTTCTGCTTTTCGTTTACAGTTGATCTCCAATTTCAAAACTTTGTGGTCTGAGAATACCCTTGGTATGATTTAGATCTTCTTGAATTTGCGGAGGCTACTTTTGTGTCCCAGCATATGGTCTATCCCTGAGAATGTTCCATGTGCACTAGAAAAGAAGGTATAGCCTCTTTTTGCTGGATGAAGTGTCCTGAAAATGTCAATTATGTCCAATTTCTGTAATGTGTCATTTAGAGCTGATATTTCCTTATTTATTTTCTGTTTGGATGATCTGTCCATGGCTGTTAATGGGGTGTTTAAGTCTCCCACAATGATTGTGCTTTTGTCAGTTTTTTCTTTCAGATCTGTTAGTAGTTGCTTTGTATATTTTGGTGCTTCCTGGTTGTGAGCATATATATTAATTAGTGTCAAATCTTCTTGTTGTTGTATTGTGCCTTTTATCATTATGTAATGTCCATCTTTGTCTTTTGCTATCTTTAGTAACCTGAAGTTTATTTCATCAGATATCAGTATGGCAACTCCTGCTTTTCTCTGGTTACCATTTGCTTGGAGTATTGTTTCCCATCCTTTCACTCTGAGTCTGTGTTTGCCCTTATGGCTGAAGTGTGTCTCTTGGAGACAGCTTATGGATGGGTTTTGTTTTTTAATCCAGTCTGCTACTCTGTGTCTTTATTGGTGAGTTCAGTCCATAAACATTTACAGTGATGATCAATATGTGAGGCTTTCCTGTGGCCACTGCTTTTTTATTGTTGTTTTATTTTTGTTTCTTTCTTGTTACCCCAACTCTATTCCATTTGTCCTGATGTTTTGTTTCAGGTCGAAGAGCCTCCTTCAGTATTTCTTGAAGTGCTGGCATTGTGCTGGCTAATTCCCTCAGCTTCTGTGTGTCTGAGAAGGTCTTTATTCCACCTTCATATCTGAAAGAAGATTTTGCTGGATAATGTATTCTTGGCTGGAATTTTTCTTTTAAAAAGTTTTGAATATTTGATTCCACTCCCTCCTGGCTTGTAGAGTTTCTGCTGAGAAGTCTGATGCCAGCCCGGTGGATTTTCTTCTAATGGTTATCATTCTTTTTGCCCTGGCTGCCTTGGGAATTGTCTGTTTGTCTGTAGTTTTTGACATCTATAGTACCATGTGTCTTGGAGAAGATCTGCTAGGGTCCAGGTATCTAGGGGACCTGTTTTCTTCTTGAATTTGGGGTTCCAGATCTTTCCATAGGTTTGGAAAGTTCTCACGTACTATTTGTTTGACTATGTTCTTTGTACAGTGCTCTGCTCCTTCTTCTAATCCTATTATCCTTATGTTGTTTTATTTTATAGAGTCAGATAGTTGTTGCAGAGTTCTTTCAATCCTTTTGGTTCTATATTCCCTTTCTTCTTCTTTTTTGAGATGTTTCCATGTTCTGATCTTTGATACCACTAATTCTTTTCTCCCATCTGGTTGGCCCTGTTTCCTATGGCAGTTATTTCATTTCTCACTTCTTTATTATTTTATTTATCTCTCAAATTTCCATCTTGATCTTCCTGATGTTTTGAATTTCTTTGTTAAATTGTCCCTTTTGTTCATGGACTTCCTTTTTTAGGTTGGTCACCTCAGCTATGGTGTTCTTACAGTATGTTTTCACTTCTCTCAGAGCCTTTAGAATGGCTACTTTAAATTCTCTGTCACTTAGTTCAGAAATTTCTAGGTCTATGAGACCCTTTTCTGGATATTTTCATCTTTCTGAGAAGCTTTAAATCCTAAGGAATTCATACTGTCTGCTGGACTCTTCCTCTTTGGCATGAGGGCGTTATGTTCAGCAGATCCCAGGAGCCCTGATTAGTATTTTTGTGGTGTCTTGCCGTAGAGCAGACACTAGGTGGCACTGGGGGCCAAGTTTTGGGAGAGAGGGGCGGTGTTTAGGCCTTATTTCTGGTTTCCAGCCGGGTTTGGAGGCAGTGTGCATCTATCTGGGGTCCCTCCGCTTCCTGCAGTTTGTTGGGGATGCTTCAGGTGTTTCCTTGCGATGCGTGGATTTCTTAGCTGTTGTTGTGTCACTCAGGGTCCTCTCTTGGCTCCTGGATGGCCATTCAATTGTGTTTTCTGGGAGAGGCTTTAGGGACATCCTCCCTAGTTGCCATCTTGCCCTCTCTCCAGCTTTGCTTCTTTGAGCACACCAAGCTTCTTGTTTAGGATGCCCGCATTTACTGGGAGCCTCCTCCATACCCAGGCCAGGCCAAGTGGTTCCACATGTATCATCTGTTCCTTGCAGTTTAGGAGATTATTATGCCCATTCACTTACAGATGGGGAAATGGAGGCTCATAGAGGTAGTAGCAGCTTACTACAAAGAGGACCAGCTGTCCAGCATCACAAGACTGGAAAGAAGCTGGTCCCCGCCCTTTGCTTCTATGTCACCCCCTCCCAGACATCTCCCTGACCACTTTGCCTAAAGAACCTTCCCCGATGTTCTTTTCTTTCTCAGCCTGTGTCACCTAAACAACCCTTTCAGAACTATTATTTCACTCTTTGGTTTGTTTAGGTGGTTTCTACCTGTTCTTCTCAGAGCCCTGTTTTACCTGGAGCCTAGAACAGTGTCTGGTACACAGTAGGTACTCAGGGAATGCTCACTGAAGGAATGAATTTGGTAATGCAGGTGCAGGGGACCAACACCTTCTAACAAGACTGCCTCCCATCCTGCAACTTTTGGCTCCCAAAGTTCTGAGCCCATTTCCCCATGTGTGTGTGTGTGTGTGTGTGTGTGTGCATATGGGTGTTGTGAATCTCTCTCTGTGTCCCTAACATCATGGCATCCTTTCCCCACCTGACTTAGAGCATACAGACCCCCACCAGGGCAAAAGGCAGCTCACCAGGCCTCCCAAAGCATCCTTCCTGGGGCTTCTGCCAGCTGAGAATGGCCTCCAACCATCGGAGCTTGTAGAAGTCAGAGAAGCCACCAATTCCACACAACATGACTAGAAACAAAGACAGGGGACCCTCTGTAGCTCTGCCTCCATAGGTCCACCTCCTCCCACTCCCCAGGGCCACCGCAGTACCACCTGCTTCCTCCTGCCAGGGCCAGGCAGCACCAGGAGGGGGGTTGCTCAACGCAGTGGCTGGAAGCAGGCAGCCCTGAGGCTGTGCCTTGGTGAGCAAGGACTCCCAGGCCTGGGTCCTGCCTCCCACTAGGGTGTTGGTCCTGTCCAGTCAGGAATAGGTATCAGGAGAGGGATCTAGACACCCAAGCCAAGGAGCAGCCACCCAGGGACTCCATATCTGTCTCATTTCTAAGGCTTTGAGTGTCAGTTTGCCAGTCGGCTAGTCAGTAACTCCATGTAGAGCTCTGTCATGGTGGGCCAGAAGCAGTCAAAACAGTGGCAGATAAAGTACAGGATGCCCAATTAAATTTGAGCTTCTGATAAACAATAAAAAAGTTTTCAGTACAAGTATAGCTCATGCAATGTTTGGGATATACTTATACCAAAAATGTATTCATTGTTTATGTGAAGTTCCAATTTATCTTGGGATCCTGTATTTTTATTTGCTAAATCTGGCAGCTCTACTCTGGCCGTGTGTGTGTGTGTGTGTGTGTGTCTGTCTGTCTGTCTGCCTGTCTATCTGTCTGTTCCTGGAATCAAGAACACACTGGGTGCTGCTTTGCCCCTAGAGCGGAATGCCCACTGTTTTCCATGAAGATATCCCGGGTTGGGTAGACATATCCGATGGCCTCAGCTCTCCGGTTCAGGTCCATCATGTTAGCACAGAAGAGGTGCATGTAGCGTTGGCTCTGGTGGAACAGCCCCTTCGTGCATCCCTTCTAGGGGGACAAAGGAAGTTGATGGGACAGTGATGTGACAGGCATGCACTCTGTTACAACAAAAGACTTGCCATTCTGACATGGTATTGCAAGTGGCTGCCTTCGAGGAAGGACTTTCCCCTTTTCCCAGAGTTCCTTTCCCACCCACAATCCCAGTCTGCGGGGGCATCAGAGAGAGCTGGGTTTGAGTCTTGGCTCTGCGATTTAGGAGCTGTGTGACCTTGACTCGCTAAGTTCACCTTCCTGAGCCTCAAGGGTCTTCACAGGAAAGCGGGATACCACTGGGGGGTGCACGCCTGCTGGTGGATGACACTATTACTAGAAAGTGCCTGACACTAGAGGGCGCTCTAGAGCCGCTGGCTGCTCACAGGGCTGGCAGCTACAGCGCGCCTCAAAATGTGGGCTGGACAGGAGATGAGAATAGGCTTTAGAAACGTCCATAGCCATGTATCAGGGTAACTTCCTACCTGTCCCATCCTACAATCAAAATAATTTTCTCGTCATTTGGTTTTTATTGTATTTACAAAAATACCAGTCTGAGATGGCTTGCAAATAATAAAAAAGATGCTGTTAAAACAAGCCAGCAAGGCCCTTCTCGGCAGAGTTTCTGGATATTGAATAACATTTTTGAATAGAGATACCAAGTCTTGCCCTCTCTATGAAGACATATGTGTTTAAAAATGATTATTTAGCAACGTTGGAGCTCTTGGGCTTGGAAGAGCATTGGGCAGTGCAGAGGTGGGGCTGGAGGTGGTTTGGTCTTCTAGAAGCAGCTGTCCACTGACTTGGTTCTAAGTCCTTCCTCACTGAGTCTTTCCTGCTGCTTCTCTTTGACCCTTTCTCTCTTTTTGTTTTTCTGATGCCCTCTGATCCAGTTCAGGACGTAAAGCTCTCTGTCCAACGGAGTCCCGATTCCCTGTACCCCTCACCAATTTGGTTGGGTTTCATAGCCAACTGATGGCCGGCTACTCGCATTGCTTCCTGATGTCCGAAGCACAAGTCCAGGAACCCACGCTGCCATGGGTCATTTTTGATGTTTCTTTCTCCTCCCAGGGGCCCACACTGGCACTCACCATTCTGGCCGAGAGGAAGAAGAGCATCTGGTGGGACAGGCAGTAGCCTGAGCAGCCGAGCTTGGTCATGAGGGTCCTGCAGAAGTCTGAGAGGCTGCAGGGCTGGCTGCTGTCCATCCTGGGGGAGAGGTCATCATCCCAGGCTGTCAAGGGTGTCCTAAAGGAAGCCTTCCCTGGTCCTGATTCCCCCACGGGTTATTAGAACCCCATAGGTCCCAGGTCCCCAGCTGGGCACAAGGGGCTGCCAGATGAAACACAGGTGCCTCCACTGGCTGTCGGTATCCCCAGCACAGGGAGGTGACCTGGAGCTACCCTGGGTCTGGGCCCAGCAGGTCCCTACCCGCTTCTCCAGGCCTGTCCCATGAAAGGGGCTGGGCAACACGGGTGGGTCCCTTGCTGGAGTGCAGACCCTCTGTGAGCCCAGCTGTGTTCTGACCCAAACGCCTCTCCAAAGGATGCTGAAAGGACAGCGGCCCAAGCGCCTGTTGCCCCTCTGCCCATGGGAGTGTGCATCTAGGGCTGCCCCAGAGGATATGCTCCAAGCCCAGCGCTCAGCAGGATAACATGGGGGAGCTAAACTACGCTCAGGTCCTGCTTTCTAAACCTACAGCCCAGTGGGCCAGACAGATCCACAAAACCAATGCATATTGCATGTGTGGCCACCGGTGGTGCTAGGAGGGGCAGCCCACCACCCTGGGAGGTCAGCCTCATGCAGTGGAGTCAGGGAAGGTTCTGGAGAAGGATGCTAGAGCTGGCTCTGCTGGGTGAGCAGTTACTTAGGCACAGGGCTGGGGGTGGGAGGATGCCCCACAGAGGGAAAGGCCTATAGTGGAAGGAAGCTGGTGCCATTGAGGGTGTGAAAAGAGGCCCCAGGAAGAAACTTGGAGATCTGGGAGGGCAGGAGGAGGTGGGGCTTTCTCCTCGAAACAGGAAGTTTCAGAGTGGGGATGGGTGTTCAGGTATGATTATGGACAAGATCCCTCTGATGTGGGGAGACCAGGCCGGAGGTGGGAGTGGGGCTGCAGGGGCCATGTGTGGATGGACCCGGCTGTCTGCCTTGGGTGGAGAGTGGGGGCAGACTCATATGGGATAGGGGTACAGAGGGCAATGTCACAGTGGCTCTGGGGCAGCTGCTCCTGGTTTTGCATAAACCCTTGGGGACTTGGAGAGTGAGTGGGACAGGGAAGATGGGCAGACAGCAAGCATTTTGGGGTTCTCTGGAAGCAGGGCAAGTGCAGGGGCCCACCCGGTTCCCAGCAGCTGCGTCAGGCATGAGTCACTGTGTTCCTCTGAGAAGGAGTCCTGGAACTCAAATGTGGGGTACACCAGGGAGGCGTTGGTGTGTGTCCAGACGCGCGGGAGCTTCCAAAACCCCGGCTGGATTGTTGGCTGGAACTCTGGCAGAAAGAAGAGGGTGAGGGAAGAGACCCAGGGGTCGTGGACCACGCTGTGCTCAAAGGTCTCCTCCAGGCTCCTGTGGCTCAGCGCCCGGCAGCCCTGACCACACACTGGTGTCTGCTCAGGGCTTTAAGCAGTGCCTGCAGGTTGGGCATTGCATCTGAAACACTCAGGAGGCTCTTTTTCTAAAAAACACTTTAAAAAATCACCAGAATAGTACTGGGACACGCTTTGGCTAAATTCACTGCATCCGCAGAAACTTGAGACATTATGTAAAGGGTTAGCTGACTCCTTCGGTTCGGTTACAAAGTGAAGCTCCTAAAGCAGAGATGCCCAGCCAAGAGGCTTCTTAGGATGACGTGGGCTGGGAGGGTCTTAGGGACCAGGTCAGGGAGAGGGTGGAGGGCCTCCACCGCAGAGAGGAAGGCCAGGGCTAGGGAGGGAGGGCTGGGCTGTGGTCACATGCAGTGGGGCCTGACATGAACCGTGAGCCTGGGAGACAGGGTCAGATGACCACAATGGGCTGTTTCATAATCCTCCCCCCACACCTCCGAGGAACAACTCAGGCCAGGCTTATAGGATGGGGTCCTGGGTAGGGTAACTCCGGGCTGACGAGAAGGGACTCTAGGCCAGCGGTTCTCAACCTGTGGGTCGTGACCCCTTTGGGGGTCGAATGACCCTTTCACAGGGGTCGCCTAAGACCATGGGAAAACACATATCAGATATTTATATTATGATTCATAGAAGTAGCAACATTACAGTTATGAAGTAGCAACGAAAATAATTTTATGGGGGTCAGTCACCACACCATGAGGAACTGTATTACAGGGTCGCGGCCTTAGGAAGGCTGACAACCACTGCTCTAGGATTTATATACGGCACAGGAGAGATGCTAACAAGAGGCTAATATGTGCTCTGCAAAGAGCCAAACTACTGTTTAGATTCCCACCTACGAGGACAGACCCTCCCCTCCCTCTGGTCTAGCACGAAGGCCCCTACGACCGGGCACAAGCTAAACAAACGAGGGGTGACACGTTCCTAGCCTCTCACCTGCTCTGTGAGGGAGGAGACATCTCAATCGGAAGTCAGGGATGAACAGACATTCCCTAGGGGCAGCCTGCGCACGCTTGGCTGACAGGACGCATCCGTTTCAGGTCGTCCTGGACCCTCCCTTGCACCGGAGAGCCACCTGAGGTTATAGCAGTCAATGTCCCAGGGGCGGTGTTCCTGAAGAAGTGGGACCCCACCCCCTGCCATTACCTCTCAGGTACTGGGGGTCGCTCAGCCGGAGGTAGAAGGTAGATCTGTGGAGGAGAGGCGCCAGCTGTCGCACCAGCTTCTCCACACGCAGGCTCAGCGGCCGCAGCCAGGGGTCCTGGGCCCACTCCTTCTGAACGCCTCGTAGTTGCACTGGGAGGGGACAGAGGTCACGCAGTCCACCATTTGACAAGCCATGTGGACAGGAAGACGAAGCCTAAGAGATAACAATGCTCACGGAGCCTCTCTGTCTCCCGAGGGGAAAGAACCCCCTGAGCTTATTGGGAATTAGGCCTCTGTGGGGCTCAGCTGGGTGATGGGGGCGGGGCCAGAGTGACAGAGGTGACAGCTAAGAGCTCCATAGCTGGAGGCGGGCCTGGGTTCAGATTCTGACTCTAATGCTTGTTGGGTGACCAGAAAGTCATTTGCAGTAGATTCTCTGTTAACCAGAACTCAAGCAACCGGCACTCTCAAATAACTGGCAGAATCTCAAGGATTGGGGGTTCCCTGCTGGTGTCGTGGCTAGGCTTTGGTGCTATCAATGCTGAGGCCTGGGTTCGATCCCCAGCCAGGGAACCAACCCCCCCAAAAAATCTCAAGGATTTTGCCGATTAATGGAGAGCTCCTTACATTTATCCAGCATCTACCAATCCCCACGGTTAACTGAGAGTCTGTGTAATTTCTCTCCACTCCGCTTTCTTCATCTGTAACACAGGGATAAGGATAGTCCTTACTTCTTGGAGTAGGGGGTCACAAGGATTAATTGAGCTAATGCCTAGAGAGGACTTAGCATGGTCCATACTGCAAAGTAAGCACTTAATAAAGTGTAGCTATTAGTATGAATTCTACTTAGGGCTGCCATGCAGCAGAGAGGAATGAGGGAGGGATTCACACTGCAGGGTGCAGAGCTGAGTAAGGTGCACACTGCAGGGTGCAGAGCTGAGTAAGGTGCACACTGCAGGGTGCAGAGCTGAGTAAGGTGCACACTGCAAAGGGCAACACGCATCCCTACCGTGGGGCTGCGTATGCACTAAGACGATCGTCCAGCAGATGGCAGTGAAGTGACTTGAGGAAGGAGTTCTTTTCTAATTCCCACGAAGGTGCACGGTGGCCTTGCAGGGGCGGGAGGGAACGATGGGGACCGGGACCTGGAACCCCAGTGGGCAGAAAGCGGCACTGACCACGAAGAGGGGGTGATGTGGGAGGGGGGCCAGCCAGAGCCCCAGGCTGACACCCAGCCGGCTCTTGGTCACTTAGGTTAGGGTGCTCTTAAGGGAAGGGCTTACTGCAACTCATGGTGTGTGTGTGGGGGTGGCTCCCTGTTTGCCTTGGCCTGTTTCCACCCCCCTCCTCAGGGAGCTTGTATTTCTCAAAGCAGAACAAACACTTGACTTTTTTCTTGGAGGCTTCAGGCGGCTCTGACTGGAAGTAGGGGGAGCCAGGGCTGGAGCCGATCTTGGGGGCCCCTGGTTTTGTCCATGGAGACCCTCCCATGAATGCCCCTTGCAAGGGCACCCTCCCTCTTGTGTGGCACGTTGGGAGGGAGGGTCTGTCAAATTGATCATTTCCTTCCGGGAAAACAATCGTCTCCAAATCTTTTCTTGTGTGGCCTTTGAGTCCTTCCTGCTTCTCAAAAGTTTGATAACAGCAGGGCCCCCGGACACCCAAAAGGAGCAAGCCCCCCAGATTATTCAGGGCCAGAAGGTGGCCAGGTCCCAGAGGTGCTGAGCGGGCAGGTGACAGGGAACTGGTTTTCCCGGTGACCAGTCCAGGGGAACAGGAGTACACCCACCTTCCAGCACCCGGAACCCCAGCACGCCATCCAGGTTGATTTCGGGCAGCCTCTGCTTCAGGAAGGAGGCGGCTCTCTCCAGCGCTGAAAGCACGAGGCCGGCGATGGTGACTTTGCCCTCTGGGGTGTCTGGCGGTGGCAACGAGGAGGAGGGCCACTGCAGTGGGGCCAGCAGCAAGAGCAGGAGCGAGAGCCCCATGCTGGACATGGCTGGCTTCTGCGTGAGACCGGCTGAGCTCTTCAGCCCGGGCCAGCCCCCCCC
>PVJL010001581.1:0-188652 GCA_004026885.1 Lyroderma lyra | reverse complement strand
AACTTGGGCCAGAGCCTGGCAGCCACGTGTGCTCTGTATTGCATAGGGAGCCCACCGGTGGCCCACTCAGTCGGTGGGCTATGTCGGTTTATTGCGTGCTGTCCTGAACCTCGCCCATCTGTCGTGTGTATGCTTATCATACTGCCTTTCTAAAATTCTGAATTCTGAAAAGTCCCTGGCCCCAGGGCTTCAGTTAATAGATTACAGATGTTTAAAAATAATAAAAATGCCACCACCAAAATACGCTTCTGATGTTTCTGGTGGGCAGGCGCTAGGTTAGGGTTTCTCAACCTCTTTGTTTCATTCTTGTCCTTCCTGGCACCTCTGCCTCCCAGCCCCTTTAGACATTTTTTTCCCCCTCTGAACATGTTAAAATAACAGCTTGAGATATAATTCACATACCATAACGTTTGCCCTTATAAAGTGCATAGGCAGTGTCTTTGAAAGTATATTCACAAAGTTGTGCAACCACCACCACTGTCTGATTTTGGAATATTTTCATCACTCCAAAAGGAAAGCCCCATGATTATTAGCAGTCACTCCCCACTCCCCACACCTCTCTCAGCCCCTCAGCCCTTGGCAACCATGAATCCACTTACCATTTCTATGGATCTGCCTATTCTGGACATTTCATCGAAATAGAATCACACAATATGTGACCTTTTGTGTCTGACTTCATTCAGCATAATGCTTTCATGCTGATGCATCAGGACTTCCTTCCTTTTATGGCTGAAAAATATTGCATTTGGTGGATGGATCACATTTTATCATCAGTTGATGGACATTTGAGCTGTTCCATCCTTCTGCTATAACGCTGATAGAAATAGTCACTTATGTTTTTGTTGGAAACTCTGTCTTCAGTTCTTTTGGGTATATGAGTATATACTTAGGATGCAATTGTTGGGTCATGTGGTATGGTCTGTGTTTAACCCTTGAGGAACTGTGAGACTATTTTCCACAGTGGTTGAACCATTTTACATTCCCACCAATGATGTTCTTATGAGGGCTCCTCATGCACAAGTTTCTGTGTGGAACGCTCATGGAAGTTTAATATATGTTTGCATACTGTATGTATCTGTGCTTTATGCATAAAAGAGTTAAATTTTTCTTTGCTCCCCAAGAAACCATTTTTTGCCCTCTAGAGTGTGCCATTGAGAACAAATGTTAGAGTGAAGCTTGTCACCATCATCACTTGTTAATTCTTACAAGGACCCAGAAGTGGGTACTGTTCTTATCCCCTTTTATACCTTAGACAAAATCTCTGAGGCGGCTAAGTGACTTGTTGCGACCCACTATGTCACAGCTAGTATCAGGTGGTGCAGGGATGCCAGTGTGTGGTTGACATCTTCAGTATCAGGCAATCCTGTCAGGGTTCAGCCTCCAGTCTCTGCAAGGGGAAACAACACACTTTGGGCCTTTAGAAAGACTGACTTTCGTGGGTTATGTATGTCGAAGGGGCAAGCAGGGCAAGCAGGGCAAGCAGGGCTGGCTGGTGATGCATCCTGCTCCTCTCTCCCTAGAGAAACAATGCCAGTTCCTTTTCCAATTGGGGTTTCATCTTCCAGAGCAAGGAGTTTACTCTTGGTTTGTCATCATCGTGGTGCCTGGCCCTTATCCTCTTAGCTCATCAGAGCAAGAGCTCTCTCTGAGGTGTGGCATTCCCTCCATTAATTTACAGGTCAGGAAAGCCAACTGACTGGGACTTGACTTGCTCAAGATCAAGGAACCCATGACGCTGAGGTCTGCAGATCCCAGTCCCGTCCCACCACAGAGGGTGGCAGAGTGGTCAGGGCACGTGCCACTAAAGACAGGGGCCTAACTGGGGGATGAATGAGGCTGCCCACAGTATCTGCCTGCCTGTCTCTCCCATCTGTACATATTTAGTGGTCCTTCCTTCCCCTCTTCAGTTCAGGTTTCAAGCCCTGCCTCTGCCACTAAGGGTGTGACCTTTAGTGTCCTTATCTGTAAAAAGAGTCATAGGGCTATTGTGAGAATAGAATGAAAAATGTGCCTTAGCTAGGGTCACCAGGGAACTCCATCAGCATGGTGCTTCCCTGTTCAGTGGGCACTGCCCTGTCCAGGTTCTTATCCAGGGAGGTGCTGTTTTGTGTCGTTGTCAAATGCCTACGTGGTGAGGCAGGTCTGAGGGCTGTGCTGGGTACTCTGCAGGTTCTGGGGCAGCTCCCAAGGTGAGGGCAGGGCCGGTGGCTTCACCAAAATGCTCTCAGTGTTTAACAGCAAGGGGACCCCTTTCAAAGTCAAAAGCTGTCACATGGCCACGCACTAAACTGTAATGTGGCTACTTAGGGAAATGAAATATGGATTCTTAAAATTGTTATGGTTTTTGCTTCCTTCTTTTTCCTTTTTTCTTCCCTTTCTATTTATACTTCAAATGTGTTATTCAAGTACATCACACATCCTGCAAAATGAGTAAGTTTTTTGCTAGATGAGGTTTCCCAAATGCAACATACTACATTACCGGTACCCAGATCAAGAAACAGAATATGGCTGAGTAGTAGTCCATTGTGTATATGTACCACAGCTTCTTTAGCCAGTCATCTATCAGAGGACACTTTAGCTGTTTCCATGATTTGGTCACTGTGAGTAGTGCTGCAATGAAGATTGGGGGGATAGAGCCATTTATGACAACATGGATGGACCTTGAAACCATCATGCAAAGTGAAATAACCCAGACAGAAAAAAACTAAGAACGATATGAGTTCACTCATTTGTGGAACTCAAAGCTGAAAGCAACAGAGAAACAAAAACTCAGGGATATAATCAATAGTTTAGTGGTTAGTGGTTATCTGAGGGTATGGGGGAAGCGGGGAGGGAAAGAAGGGACAGGGTCTCAAATGTACGGTGATGGAAAGAGAACTGACGCTGGGTGATGAACACACAATACAACACACAGATGATGTACTGTAGCATTGTACACCTGGAATCTGTGTAATTTTTACTAACCAGTATCACCCCAATAATTTTAACAATAAAAAAAGAAAAAGAAACAGAATATGACCACTGCTACTCCCCAGTTCTCCATGGCCTCCTCCCACTCACTCCCTGACCCTCCAAACAAGTCATTCCCCTGACTTCCAACAGCAAAGATGAGTTTTGATTTTTTTACATAAATGGAACCAGCCAGTATGTACTCCTTGGCTTGTTGCTTCTTTTCTCAACATTATGTTTATCAGAGTCTTCCAGATCGTTGTCTCACTATATTTTGAAGTTATTTTAGAACTCTGAAATAAATGTTCCTCAATCCGCACATAGTAAAAACTTGACCTTAATACAACCAACGTTTTACCCTCAGGTACTCTTCTTAGGTTCGCGGGCGGCCACTTAGGGAACCACGCCCCCACCTGTCTTGTCTCCGCCCACCTCAGGGGCTCCATATACGGCTGCGCAATGCGCGGCCGGCCCGCGGGCGCGCTCACGTGACCGCAGCCGGTCCGCTAAGATGGCTGCCTCCTACGTGATCCTGCTGGCGCTGTCCGTATCCCTGCCGCTGCTGCTGCTGATCGCGTGGAAGCGCTGGCGGCGGGGACGCACGGCCCGGCACGTGGTCGTCGTGGTGCTGGGCGATGTGGGCCGCAGCCCCCGAATGCAGTACCACGCGCTGTCGTTGGCCAAGCGCGACTTCTCCGTGACTCTCCTGGGGTTCTGCAGTGAGTGCCCGGGGGTCTGGGAGGGAGGCTGCTCTTTAAGTCTTTGACCCGTGGCTTTGATCGCCCCTGAGGGCCCGGCACGAGGACACCCCTTGTTTCTTTCCTTCCTTGGGCAGCTCTCCGAGATTGGGCGAACCCAGTTCTGGCCTGGACCGTTGTTGCCAGGTTTCTGCCCAGGCTCTGCTGGGTGGGTCTCTAGGAACAGCCAGCTTTAATGGAGCGCCTGCCATTTGCTAAGCTAAATGAGTTCATTGCATAGTTCTCAGTTAGTCCTCCTAGTAAGTGAAAAGACGAACTGGAACCCAGCTGCGTGTGACTCCAGGGCTAGTGCTGGTAACCACATCTCTGAGGCTGCCCTCGTCAGGCTATGTCTGAGGGGACCTCTGCATTCCTCACCCTGTGCAGAGCTCTGCAGGCAGATGCTTTTCATTTGCTTAGCATGCTCAGCTTTTGCCCTCCATGGGCAAGGTCAGGACTGCGTGCTCTTCCATTTTCCTCCATGCTGACATCTTTGGATAAAAGGTAGCTCAACTCCATATCAGGGAAAAGCAGGACTAGCACTGGTTTGGCTCCCGTTTAGAGTCTGCTATCCCAGGGTGAGTGGGTGGAGTGGGACTTCCTAGGGGTCCCCCTGTGGTGGGGTAATTCCACCATCCAGAGAATCTAAGTCAGTTTGAGAGCTTACTATGTGCCAGGCATTGTGTTAAGTAAAGGTGGATAAGATTCAGGCCCTCCCTCTGTGAGCAGTCTAGTGGAATCTGGACAAGAATTGGCCTCATTCTCTGTTCTGGCTAGTGAGGAACAGAGAGCGGTTTGGAAAAGTCTTACTTTCCCAAACACTCTCCACTATTCAGCCTGAGCTGGAGGATCATCTGACTTTAAATTAATTAAATAGCCCTGTCCGGTACATTATAGGGGACATTCTTTTCAGACTCCAAACCCCACGATGAGCTCTTGCAGAATGACAGAATTCGGATTGTGCGTATGACAGAACTTCAGAGACTTACAGGTAGGATGCAGTCAGCTGCAGATTTCTCTGAATCTCAGTGCTGGGGGGAATCTGTATATTGTCCAGAATGCCTTTGGGAGTGACGGCCGTTTTCTGACTTGCAGTTGGGCCACACATTCTTCAGTACGGAGTCAAAGTTGTGTTTCAGGCGGTGCACTTACTGTGGGAGTTGATGTGCAGGAAGCCAGCGGCCTACATCTTTCTCCAGGTACATGTCAGTCCTGCTTCCCTCCGTGAGAACCACTGTTAACTGTTTTCCTTACTTTCCAACCTTTTAACAATGCAAAAGTTGGTATAAATTGCATTTGTGTGTGTGTGTGTGTGTGTGTGTGTGTGTGTGTGTATAAACTTGTAAGAACATGAGTAGGAGCCTATGGTATGTGTCCATTCTATTTAGGGCACCCATCCAGTCTGTTTTTCTATCATTACAGGCAAGTCTTACATGATACTTATTACATATCCAAGTGTTTTACATGTATTAACTCATTTAACCCCTTACAACGATCCTAAGAGATAGTTTTATATTACCTACATTTTAGAGATGAAGAGACCTAGACCCAGAGAGGTTCTGTAAGTAGCCCATTATTATACAGCTAGGAAGTGCTGGAGGCAAGATTCGAACTAGGTTGTCTAGTTCTGGAGTTACACTCTTCTCCCCATCCCTTTGCTGCTTTTTTTTTTTATTTTTAATTGTTAGACTTATTGCGGTGACATTGGTTAGCAAGAATTATGTAGGTTCCAGGTGTACAATTCTACAGTGCATTGTCAACTTGTATAATAAGTTCACTACCCAGTGTGAGTTCTCTTTCCATCACCGTATATTTAGCTCCTCCTCCTTCCTCTCCCATCCCTCCCCCTTCTCCCATCCCCTCCTGACTTGTGCCCAAATAAACATTAAACTATTGTTTGTGTCCATGGGTTTTTGTTTGTTCGTTTGTTTTTTCTTTGTTGCTTTCAGTTTTACCCTTGAGGAACTGTGAGACTATTTTCCACAGTGGTTGTACCAGTTTGCACTCCCACCAGCAGTGTGCAAGAGTCCCTTTTTCTCCACCTCCTCTCCAGCACTCGTTATTCCTTGTCTTGTTGATAACAGCCATTCTCACAAGTGTGAGGTGGTATCTCATTGTGGTTTTGATTTGCATTTCCCTGATAGCTAATGAGGATGAGCATGTTTTCATATGTCTGCTGGCCATTTGTATTTCTTCGTGGGAGAAGTGTCTGTTTAGTTCTTCTGCCCACTTTTTAATTGGGTTGTTTGTTTTTTTTGTTGTTCAGTCTTATTAGTTCTTTATATATTTTAGATATTAGACCCTTATCTGATGTGTCATTTGCAAGTATTTTCTCCCATTCAGTTGACTGTCTCTTTGCTTTGTTGATGGTTTCTTTTACTGTGCAGAAGCTTTTTAGTTCGATACAGTCCCATTCATTTATTTTTGCTTTTACTTCCCTTGCCTTTGTTGTCAAGTTCATGAAGTCTTCCTTGAGCCCTAAGTCTATAAGTTTAGTACCGATGTTTTCTTCTATACAATTTATTGTTTCAGGTCTTATGTGAAGGTCTTTAATCCATTTTGAGTTATATGGTGAGAGTTCACAGCTCAGGTTCATTCTTTTGCATATGTTTTTCCAGCTTTCCCAGCACCACCTACTAAGGAGGCTGTCTTTTCCCCATTGCATATTTTTTGCTCCTTTATCAAAAATTATTTGTCTATAAATTTATGGATTTATTTCTGGGATTTCAATTTTGTTCCATTGGCCTATGTTTCTGTTTTTCTGCCAATACCAAGCTGTTTTGACTATTGATGCTTTGTAATATAAATTGAAGTTGGGGAGTGTAATACCACCAGCCTTATTCTTTTTATGTAGTATTGCTTTGGGAATTCGAGGTCTTTTAGGGTTCCATATAAATCTGATAATTCTTTTATCTATTTCACGAAAGTATGATTGTGGGATTTTGATGGGTATTGCATTAAATCTGTAGATTGCTTTGGGTAAAATGGCCATTTTAACAATGTTAGGTCTTCCTATCCATGAACAGGGGATATTTTTCCATTTCTTTGTGTCTGCTTCCATTTCTTGCAAAAGTGTCTTACAGTTTTCCATGTATAAATCTGTCATGTTCTTTGTTAATTCCCAGGTATTTCATTCTTTTTGTTGTGATAGTAAAAGGAATTGACTCCCTCATTTCTTTTTCTGGGAATTTGTTGTTTGTATATAGGAATGCTGTTGATTTTTGTACATTGATTTTTGTATCCTGTGACTTTACTGTATTCATTTATTGTTTCTAATAGTTTCCTGGTGGCATCTTTGGACTTTTCTACATAAAGGATCATGTCATCTGCAAATAGTGACAGTTTGACCTCTTCTTTTTCTAATTCTTTAAGATGGGATGTTAAGATGTTTACTTGTGGTTTTTCTTGTTTCTTAAGATAGGCCTGTAGTGATATAAATTTCCCTCTTATTACCACTTTCGCTGTGTCCCAATAATTCTGATACGTTGTATTTTCATTATCATTAGTTTCTATATATTTTTTTAATCTCTTCTTTTATTCAGTCATTTTTAAATAAGATGTTTCATCTCCATATATATGTGGTTTTTTCTGCTTTCCTTTTACACTTGATCTCTAATTTCAAAGCCTTGTGGTCTGAGAATACACTTGGTATGATTTCAATCTTCTTGAATTTGCTGAGGCTACTTTTGTGTCCCAGCATGTGGTCTATCCTTGAGAATGTTATGTGCACTAGAAAAGAAGAAATAGTCTCTTTTTGCTGGATGAAGTGTCCTGAAAATGTCAATTATGTCTAACTGCTGTAATGTGTCGTTTAGAGCTGATATTTCCTTATTTACTTTCTGTTTGGGTGATCTGTCCATGGCTATTAACGGGGTGTTTAAGTCTCCCACAATGATTGCGCTTTTGTCAGTTTCTCATTTCAGATCTATTTAGTAGTTGCTTTGTACATTTTGGTGCTTCCTGGTTGTGAGCATATATATTAATTAGTGTCAAATCTTCTTGTTGTTGTATTGTGCCTTTTATCATTATGTAATGTCCATCTTTGTCTTTTGCTATCTTTAGTAACCTGAAGTTTATTTCATCAGATACCAGTATGGCAACTCCTGCTTTTCTCTGGCTACCATTTGCTTGGAGTATTGTTTCCCATCCTTTCACTCTGAGTCTGTGTTTGCCCTTATGGCTGAGGAGTGTCTCTTGGAGACAGCATATGGATGGGTTCTGTTTTTTAATCCAGTCTGCTACTCTGTGTATTTTTATTGGTGAGTTCAGTCTATTAACATTTAGAGTGATGATCGATATGTGAGGATTTCTTGTGGTCATTACTTTTGTGTTGTTGTTGTGTTTTATTTTTGTTTCTTTCTTGTTACCCCAACTCTATTCCATTTGTCCTAATGTTTTGTTTCAGGTCGAAGAGCCTCCTTCAGTATTTTTTGAAGTGCTGGCCTCGTGCTGGCGAATTCCCTCAGCTTCTGTGTGTCTGAGAAGGTCTTTATTCCACCTTCATATCTGAAAGATGATTTTGCTGGATAATGTATTTTTGGCTGGAATTTTTCTTTTAAAAAGTTTTGAATATTTGATTCCACTCCCTCCTGGCTTGTAGAGTTTCTGCTGAGAAGTCTGATGCCAGCCTGGTGGATTTTCTTCTAATGGTTATAATTCTTTTTTCCCTGGCTGCCTTGAGAATTGTCTGTTTGTCTTTAGTTTTGGACATCTTTAGTACCATGTGTCTTGGAGAAGATCTGCTAGGGTCCAGGTACGTAGGGGACCTGTTTTCTTCTTGAATTTTGGGTTCCAGATCTTTCCATAGGTTTGGAAAGTTCTCATTTGTTTGAGTATGTTCTCTGTAGAATGCTCTACCCCTTCTTCCAATCCTATTATCCTGATGTTATTTTGTCTCGTGGAGTCAGATAGTTGTTGCAGAGTTCTTTCAATCCTTTTGGATCTGTATTCCCTCTCTTCCTCTTTCTTAGCTGCTTCCATGTTCTGATCTTCGATATCACTAATTCTTTCCTCCATCTGGTTGGCCCTGTTTCCTATGGCAGTTATTTCCTTTCTCACTTCTTTTACTGTATTGTTTATCTCTCAAATTTCCATCTGGATCATCCTTCGCTGCTTTTTAACATATAGAAGCACCTTTTAATCGACTGCATTGTATCTGAATATGTGATGTACATTGATGCATTCCTTTAGTCTCATCTTAGTGGACACTCAGATTCTTCCTAGTTTTTTCTACTTTTACAAATAGTGTGACAGAGAGCATCCATGAACTTATGTGTTTTTGTTTGTTTGTTTGTTTGTTTGCGTGGTCCAGCTTCTTCTTTGGGATAAAATCATAGGGCTGGAAATGCTTGGTCACAACTCATGCACTTTAAAATGTTGTGGTATGCTGTTGGATAATCCTAAAATCAGGTGGGGCCACTTTATTCCCTACCCAAGGGGGTGCCTGTTCCCCCACATCTGTACTACCAGTAGCTGTTGTTAGGTGTTTTAGAGTTTCCATTCCGATAGGTGAAAAATGTACTTCCTTGTTCCATTTTTTGGTCTCCTCCTTGATTATTGATGATCATGGATTTCTCAGTCTTTTTTTTTGTTTTTGTTTTTTTGGGGGGGTAGTTCTCTGGCTGGGAATTGAACCCAGGCCCAGCATTGAGAGTGCTGAAGCCTAGCCACTACACCACCAGGGAACCGCCCAGTTTTGTTTGTCTTATGATTTCTTATATCTTTTTTAGTGAGGAAGAGGGTCTTCTGCTTATTGATCATGTACATATGCTCTCCGTTTATTGCGATGGTGGTCTGGTTTCCTCCTCTTTATTCAAGTTCTTCTCTTTCCCAGAACCCCCCGGGCCTGCCTGCCATTGCTGTCTGCTGGTTTGTGAGTTGCCTCTGTGGGAGCAAGCTCGTCATCGACTGGCACAACTATGGCTACTCCATCATGGGTTTGGTGCACGGCCCCAGCCACCACCTTGTTCTGCTGGCCAAATGGTGAGAGTCTAATGGGAGAGTGCAGACACCTTCCCCAAATAAAAACTGGGGGCTGCTGCTCGATGATGGGGATACAGGTCACCGTCAGCTGCCGCTGGTGAGACAGGGAGTGGGAAGAAGGGCCTGTGAGAGGAGGTTGGACTTGGAGCTGGAAGAGTTGGTTGTGTTCTGAGCCCAAGTATATCACATCTGCCTTGGCGGGGACTTGCAGCCTTAAGCCATCGGCAGCTGCGGCCTTTGCCCTGATGGTCACTTCCTGATGGGTAGTATCAGTGCTGGCAGTGGCAGGGACAGCAGCAGTCATTTGTGCTTGCTGTATGCCAGGCTCCGTCCAAGCCCTTTATCCCGTCCAGTCTGTACCACTCCGTCAGTGAGGATTGCCTGTGATCACACTCCTCTTGCAAGCCAGGAAACCAAAGCCGAGAGCTGTTATGTCACTTGCCATATAGCTAGTAAGTGTGAGGACCAGTTTTCAGTTCTAGGGCCGTCCAGCTCTGGAGCTTTCTCTGTATCCTGAGTGAGTAGCAGGCCATGATGCACCAACCGTGTTAAATAACCCCATTTTGGTTCTGTCCTGTCCTCAGGGCACAAGTCTCTGTTTGGGGCTAACTTGTTAACACCTTCCTAATGTTTGTTAAACTCCCTTGGTAATGGCATTGAGAGCAAGCCTCAGCCCTACGGCCTTCACAGCGAACCACACAGTACGATGAAGATTTAATAATGGGACTTTATTTTCTTTCTTCTTTTTTATGCAGTTTCCTTTGGAAGTAATTGTACTTAAGCTGGAAAGCAATATGATTTAAAGACAGGCATGAGGGAAATAATAGTGCAGGTGGGATTCAGTACTGACTCCGGGAAGGGGCCTCGCTAGGGACCCGCTGTGGGACACCCCAGCATTGCAGCCTCTTGTATATTGGAAGGTGTCGAGTCACCTGGCGCTTGTGATGGGGGTCCTGGCCAGGGCTCCTGGTTGACCGGTGATACGTCTTTTTAGGTATGAGAAGCTCTGTGGGCGCCTGGCCCACCTGAACCTGTGTGTGACCAATGCAATGCGGGAAGACCTGGCAGAGAACTGGGGCATCAGGTAGGGGCTGGGGGAGGCGAGGGGTCCCAGCACGGTTGCTCCCAGCTGCAGTGCCTGCTGTGTCAGGTTGGCGAGGCATCTGGAAATACCCAGGGGCCTGGGAGGTGGTGTCTGGGAAGCTGAGGGAGGAGGAAGCTGGACAGCCCAGGCAGTTTTGATGTTAGAACATCTCTCTGCGCTTTCCCAGGTAATTCAAATCTTTTCTAAAATAAAAAGAATATAAAGCAAGGCTTTATTTGTTGTACTCCTTTTTCCCCCTTTTTTTCACCCCAAAGCTTCTTACTCCCCTTGTCTGAGACTCAGATCCTCTAAGCACCCTTCCTTCTGCTGGGTCTTCTCTTCCTTAGGCCTTTCTCCGCTCCTTCTAGAGCCCCACAATGATCTCGTTGCAGAGCCGTGACTGTCCACGACAAGCCAGCATCTTTCTTTAGAGAGACGCCCTTGGACCTGCAGCACCGGCTCTTTATGAAGCTGGGCCGCACCTTCCCTGCGTTCAGGGCCAGGTGCGTCTCCCGTCTTCCGCCTTCTCTTGTGCGCGCTGCTGTCCTGGCCTCCCCCGTGTCTGTGCTGCAGACCTGGGACTCCCGTCATTCAGGGCTCGGCTAACTATGGCTGCAGGCCCACTGCCTGTTCATCAGTAAGGTGGAATTGGAACGCAGCACATTCATTCGTGTAACGTCCATGCCTGCTTTCACATTCCAACAGCAGAGCCAAGTTTTGCCGTTGGGATCACAGGGCCCCCAAAGCCTGCAGTAGTCAGTCTCTGGCCATTTAAGGAAGTGTTTGTCCTGTACTAGGCTGTGGGCATCGTTCCCCTCCTGCCTGAGGGTTGCTGACCCCCCTGGCAGAGTGTGTGGGCCTGTGTGTTCTCTGGGGTGTCTCACAGGGCTAAGGGGAGGTCCTCTCAGCAGCTCTTCGCACACCAGTTGTTGGCTTCTTGCAGTAGCCTGGGAGCCAGTGGGATGTCACAGCAGCCTCGTCTTAAGTTGAGGGAATATAAGACCAGTAAGTTGGTGAAGGCAGGGGCTGAGTCGGTCTTGTTGTGACCTCAGTACCTAGCAACAAATAAACATTGATAAAGAAAGCAAGGCGCACGTCTGTCCCCAGGCCCTGGGTAGTGGGGTTGGCCTAGTGGCTCTGATGTGGTCCTGCCCTTGATTTCTGGCAGGAGACGCCATGCTGGGGCGTCTCACAGGCTCTCTCTGCTCCTTCAGCTCAGAACCCTCAGACCCGGCCACAGAGAGGTCAGCTTTCACGGAGCGGGACGCTAGGAGTGGGACAGTGACATCTCTTCGTGGGCGGCCGGCCCTGTTGGTCAGCAGCACGAGCTGGACAGGTCTCAGGACCCTCCCGGGCATTCGGGCCTTATACATGTACCTGGCTGAGCCTGTGTTCTCCTCCCTGCCAGGCCTGCGCCCCACATGTATTTGGGGATCCTCGAGGCCATGATGAGAAAAGGGAGGGAATTGAGCTGGGCGGGGAGGCATCTGGAGACCCACTGTGATGCTCAGTTCCCTTTTCTTGCAGAGGATGAAGACTTCTCCATCTTGCTGGCAGCACTAGAAAGTAGGTGTGTGGCGGTGACCTGGAGCTGAGTTTGTTGGGGGCTGTTGAACTGTGAGGTGCAGGCCCGGCCTTGGGTGGCATCCTCTGCAGAGTGTCCTGCTCTCAGGGCTGCTGGGCGGGCTGGCCTGAGCACACGGGTGGCGGAGGTGGCGGGTCTGGATCCCCACTGGGATCCTTGAGTGACCAGACCCTAGATCTGAAGTGCTACCTCTGGGAGAGTGATCTTGAGCCTGGAAGCTGTCTCTCTCGAGTGCCCCCCGCCCCCGCAATCTGACTGGATGATCTGGTTATCATGTATTTATTTTCTTAACCACAGAGTTTGAACAGCTGGTCCTGGATGGAGAAAGCCTGCCTTCTCTGGTCTGCGTGATAACAGGTACTGCCTGGGACCCCTCCTGTTCCTGTATTCAGCTTGGCATGTGGTGTTCCATTTCTCTGTAGTCCTCACAGCAGCTCTCTGACTTAGGCTTTTCTACACCCGCTTGGCAGAGGGGGAAACTGAGGCTCAGAGGGTCCCCACGGCAGGCCATGGAGTCTAGATTGGATGGATCTCAGGACAATTTCAGGGATACTGAGCTTTCCACTTCTGCAGTGGTTTTCAGACACCTTGTGTTTTATTTCATTTTTTTTAAACAAAAGAGCCACTGTCTGACATAAAATTGCTTCCCGAGTAGCCCAGTGCGGGGAGCAGCAGAGGGTTGGGGGAGGAGGGTCTTGGGCCGGCTGCCCACCTTGGGCACTCCCCTCCTCCTGGCCCCTGGGCTCCCTGGGGTGGCAAAAGCCCAGTGGATGTGCTGTGCCGCTTGGGATGCCTGGCGGGGCACAGGGCAGTCTGGGAGTCGCTGTATCGAGTTGGCACTCTGGTGTCCGGCCAGAGTGTATCCCAGCCACGGTCACAGCCTGCTGGGTGCTGGTTGCCATGGCCTTGGTGGTTAGGGTGCATACCCCCAGGGGTTGCTTCTGGAGGGGGTTGGATGGGGGCCTGATTGGAGCTGCTGAGTGTGGACCTCCTGCTCACACCTTCGCAGGGGTTTCTCAGGCCCAGATGGGCCTGAGATGAGCCCTGTGCAGTGACTCTGATTTTCTCTGCAAGGCAAAGGGCCTCTGAAAGAGTATTACAGCCGCCTCATCGGCCACAAGCGTTTCCAGCATGTCCGGGTCTGTACCCCGTGGCTGGAGGCCGAGGATTACCCACTGCTTCTAGGTGAGAATGCTTGGCAGGAGGCCTGCGGGGACAGGGCTCGGGTTTGAAAGGGAATATATCCAGGGCAGGGGGACAGGCTTTTTCTGAAAAGGGCCAGATGGTGAATATTTTGCTGGCCCTGTTGCGTATTCTTTGTTTTTACAGCCCTTTAAAAATGAAAAGCCATTCTCAGCTCAAGGGCCATACACACACACAGGCCTCAAGCTGGGTTGGGCCCTGCTGTGGGCCCTGTTCCGGGGGCCCCCTGGGACAGGGACACGTCAGTGTGCCAAGAACCTGTCCCAAGAGCTCTTGGCGGAACTCCAGGAGGTGAGGCCATTTCCTGGTGTGCCAGCTCCTTCCTGCCTGGTGGTAGCTGTTTGCCAAGGGACTCTGAGAGGGTTATGCCCTCCCAGCCCCCACGCCCTGCATTCAGTCCTGCTCTTTCATTCAGACAGCAGGGCTGGGCCTGGGCTGGGGTGGGGGCCCCCCTTTCCCCAAGTGTGGGTGGGCAGTGCGGACATGCTGTGTTAAACCAGGGGTGTCCAACCTTCGGGCTTTCCTGGGCCACACATAAAATACACCAACACTAACGATAGCTGATGAGCTAAAAAAAAACAAAAAAGGTCCGAGCATAATTTTCATAATGTTTTAAGAAAGTTTATGAATTTGTGTTGGGCCACATTCAAGGCCGCCCTGGGCTGCATGCAGCCCGTGGGCCAGTTGGGACAAGTTTGCATTACACAGTGTTGACTCTCGCAGTGAGAAGGCCCCTTTTCCTGCCCGTCCCCATCTTGGTGGCTCTGGGAGGGAAGACTGGCCTGGTGCTGACACATCCCTCAGCCCCATCTTCCAGCAGCCAGCCATCCCGGGCAGAGAGCCGTGGGTAGGCAGGCGCTTCCAGCCAGCATTTGGTGACGTGAAGTTTATTTGGCTTTATTTTCATAGTGACAGCTGGTTTTCTGTTGAGTCTTCTAATTACTGTGATACAATATATAAAACAAAGTTTGCCATTTCTACCATTTTTCCATTTTTCTGTGTACATACAACTCCGTAGCATGAGTTACACTCAGAAGGTTGTGCAGCCATCCCCACTGTTAGTTTCCAAAACATTCTCATCACCCCAAGTGGAAGCTCTGAACCCACGAAGCATAACTGCTGTGGGTTCTTTTAAAATGAATCGTGATTAAATAGAAAAAGGGAGTCCATTTAAATAAAATGTTAGTGACATCTGGGTGCCGAACACCTAATGTATCACATAGGCGATGTGTAGTAGAACTGTACACCTGGAACCTCTGTCATTTTTACTAACCAATGTCACCCAATAAATTAATAATAAAAAAATGTTAGTGGTAGGCTGGTAGTTTTTAAATAGGCCCAAGTGGCCAGGAGTGGCCATTGAAAAGCCCCACTGTGTCCCCACCCCTGGCCCAGCTGCTTGGCGAACGCCTGCTAGATGTATGTGGGGTTGGGAGCATTTTCTCCTTTCTGCTCCCCACAGTTCTTGCCAGCTGTGTGCTCAGGGGGTGCTCAGCCAGGGCTCTGACAGCCCCCTTGCCCTGCAGGGTCAGCGGACCTGGGCGTCTGCCTGCACAAGTCCTCTAGTGGCCTGGACCTGCCCATGAAGGTGGTGGACATGTTTGGGTGCTGCCTGCCCGTGTGCGCCGTGAACTTCCAGTGGTAATCTTCGTGGAGTTAGCAGTTTCCCAGTCAGCAGCTGCGGGGAAGCCAGTGTGGTCAGACCGACCCCGGCAAGGCGCCGCCTCTGTGCAGGTGGCCAGGTGGCCCTGGGAAGTAGGAGCCCTTGCAGTCCTGTGGGTGGGCTGAGTCCTGCTGCAGGAGCCGGCTTCCGGTTAGAGCTCATGAATGAAGAATACGCGCCTAAAATCTCGACCTGGGGCTTGTGGTGGCTGTGATTACGTTTTGTTTCGTCTTTTTCCTCTGTCTTTCGTCTGAGCCCATTTCCTTGGATTCACGTCAGTTAAATGAGTGTAATTCTGTGTCTCCACTCATGGCGAAGATAGGCATTTGGAGAGGGCAGTGTTCGAACAGGTTCTAGAAGCAGTTGCCCTGCTACAGTCTCCGGAGCCACCCTCTGAATGGGAAGTGCAGGACGTTAGACCCTTGTGTGACCTGAGCTTTGCATGTTGGATCTACCGCCTGGTTACCCAGAAGAGTCACCCTTAATGTGCTGAGCCGACCTCCAGTGGGGCTGCGTTTAAGCTTGCTTACTGCCATGCGTTTAAGAAAACATACGCAGAGCCCACTAAACATGTTCTTATGAAAAGAGCACATGGCAGAGAAGATCCAAATCCCAGCTCTGTCCCTCCATCCTTGATTGGTTTGGGGTTTTGGTGTGTGTCTTTCCAGGTCTTTTTTCTTTCTAGACGCCAATCTAAGAACAGGCACTGAAATAGGACTGACTGTTCCTGACCCGTAGCTTTTTGTCTTTGGGTGTGGAGTGATGACGTGGGGACTATGGGGGTTCGGTTTTTCCTCCAGGCAGCTCTCAGGTCCCCCTCGATTCTCTCTGCAGCTTACACGAGCTTGTGAAACATGAGGAAAATGGCCTGGTCTTCGAGGGCTCGGAGGAACTGGCTGCTCAGCTGCAGGTAAGTGTCTGCCTCGCTGCCAGGGTTTGCAGGATTTGCAGGGTTTGGGGGCGAGCGCTGAGCCATGCACCTGGATTCCTTGTTCTTGCAGCCCAGTGAGCCTGTGTGGGGTCCGGTGGGGCCTCAGTGGGCTGGGGGCATTTAGGGCACACCCCACCTGCTGTCTGGGGTTGTGGTGCTTACACCACACAGAGGATGGATAGGTGGGCTGTGTGTGCTGCTTGGGAGATACTGGATCTCAGGAGGGTGATCCAGGAGTGAAGGGGGCCTTCTGGACCAGCCATGCAAGACAGGCTGGCGTCTTCAGAAAGTACTTTTTGAGACCACGGGCTACACACTTCCTGCAAAGGCCCAGATAAAAAATCTGTGAGGGAAGGGATTTGGCTGTATTCTAATGAAACTTTATTTACAAAGACGGGCAGAGGGCTGCATTCGGCCCATGGGCTGTAGTTTGCAGACACCTCCCTTAATTTGGCAAAACTGGGAAGAACACAGTCACCTGGTTCCCAGCACATGGGCAGGAAGGTGCTGGGCAGAGGCTGGGGGGCGGTGCGGGTGCTGGTGGTGGGGGGACAGTGCGGCAGAGGCTGTGTGGATGGTGACCCCTGCGGCTTGGCTGCACTGTCCGGTGGGAGCAGAGTAGGAGAGGGAACAAGGCTGGGGTGTGAGGGCTCTGGTGTGCCCCTTGCTGGGTTGGGGACGTGGGGGTCAGAGCTGTTGGAGGCCATTCCGCAGGCTGAGTGTGGATGCTGGGCCAGCCAGCACAGGGAGGCCCCTGGAGGCGGAAGGGTGGCCACTGAGGGAGCGTTTCAGTAGAAGCACTCGCCAGGGAGCTGGTGTTTGCTGTGGGGCTGGAGTCTAGGCTGCTGGGAAGGGGGTGGGGGCAGGAAGCCATAAGAACAGACGTTCTGGACATTGTTCTTCTAGATGCTTTTCTCAAAGTTTCCTGATCCTGCTGGCAAACTGAGCCAGTTCCGGAAGAACCTGCAGGAGTCCAAGCAGCTTCGCTGGGACGAGAGCTGGAAGCAGACAGTTCTCCCTTTGCTTATGGACTCATGAGCCCTCGGGCCAAAGGCTGAACCCCCCTGAGGGTCCTGGCACAGGATGTCGGGGAGAGGAGGCCCCCTGAAGCCTGGCCCACTTCCTTCTCCAGCCTCAGCAGCTGCTGCCCAGTCCCTGAGCAAACGCTGTAGAGCAGCGCCTCCCAGTGGACGGCAGCTGAAAGGACAGCGGTGCGCGTTGCCTGAGGAGTGAAGTTACTTTCCTGAGAGTTTTTGGCTCAGGAAACTGGTTCAGTCTTGTTTCTTCTTTGCCTCGCCCCACCCCGTTTATTATTTTTCTGACATTTGCTTGGGCTTCTTCAATCTCCTTTGGTCCCTGTCCTTGCCTCCTGGTATCATCTGTCTGCCTTTCCCGGCATCTGCCGTGTGTCCCTATTTTGATTCCTGCCTTAAATACAGGCACCGTAAGGGCACAGCTGTGTCATGTGTACTACGGGATGCACCCAGGATGGGGGGAAATACTTAGTATATATGTTATCACTTGCACAAATGAAATGCTTATCTCTGAGCCAATGTTTTTGTTTGTGATTTATGGTGATTTACTTAAGAACCAGAACAGTTGATAGAAAGGGGCCCCCACGCACGCAGCAGTCTGTTTTATCAGAACCCAGTTCGTGGTTCCTGACTTGGAATGTAACATTCCTTGAACGCCAAGTCCAGTGAAAGTCTTAGCTTTCCCACGTGAAAATGCTTTCCAGGACAGCTATTTAATTCTCAGGGTGATCTTCACAAACACGTGGAAACCTACAGCACCAGTTTCAGAATTGCCATCTCCGAGTGCTCTTCGTAGGGAAACAGTTTCTGGTCGTGACGAGGCATGGCTTCCCAGGAGATCCCCACCCGGCCTGGAAACGGAGCACACACATCTCAGGATGTTGGGGTGTCGGGGTGTACAAAACATAGACTTCCGGGCCCCATCCAGACACCTAGAGTCAGCCTTCAGGGGCGGACCAGGAATTGAGCTTTTAAACAGCTCACGGCAGCCAGGTTTGCTGCCTCTGCCTCTTAGGCCATGCCCATCCCTGGAAGGTCACGGCCTGTCTGGGCACCCTGGTGCTCCCTGCAACTATCCTCCACTTTGTCACTGCCTGACTGCTTTGCCCGGTGCCACCTCACAAAGGCTGGACATGCACCCAAAGGGCTCCCTGTCTTCTTTATGAGCACAGATGTCTGAAGAGCTGTTGGCAGGGATCATTTTGTCTTTTTACGAATGAAAAATTAATATGAAAATGAAATAGGAGACAAACATGTGTCCATAATCCTGCCATCAAGTATAACAACTGTTAACTGGTGTATATTCCAGATTTTGCCCCCTATGAATATTGACATGAAGATGATTATTTTTTAAAATAAAAATGGGCTTATACTATATATGCTGTTTGGCACTGCTTTCTTCACTTCAGCTATATTGTAGATACTTTTTTCCCATCAGTGTCTGAAAGACTTCATTTTCGAGGTTGCATAGCACTCCACTAATGGGCCTGGGGTGTATGTGGGTGGGCGTCCAGGGTGTCTGTATCTGTCAGCAGAGGCTGCTGCAGGCAGGGCTTTGGGCAGAAGTCAGGAGAGTAAAAGAATGGGGCCCTGAAGACCAACCAGGAGGCCGCAGACCACACAAAGTGCTGGGGGGAGGGGCTTGGGGGCTAACAGTCCTGCACTGCGGCCTGGTCGGGCCTGTCACCTGGTGGGATTGCAGGGCAGCAGTCATGGGGTTGGGGGGTTGTGGAGTGCAGGAGCTGGCTGCCTGGCTCCAGTCCTTGGAGCTTGGGCAGTCACTTAGCCTCCCTGCATGACCCTCCCAGCTGTTAGAGGGTCTGAGGACAGTGCCCAGCCCAGCTGAGGGCTGTAAACAACAGACCCCCACTCCATTCTCTAAAGTCACCCCATTCTCTTCCATTTCCTGGGTGCTTAGTCTAGTAAGAGCAGCTACCGTTTTCTGGAATGCTCCCTGCACACCAGGTCCTGTTCCACCTCCCAGGGGGTTGTTTCCTCTGTGCAGATGACTTGGTGGCAGTGACAGCCCAGGGCCATGATGGGATCCCCCTCCAGAGCCTGTGTGGTCAGAACCTCATCTACTGTCATCTGCCGTCCCTTCCACTTTACAGACAAGGAAACAGGCCCAAAGGCTCTCAGTATTTGCTATAAACACAAAGTAGGGCTGCTGGACTCAGGCCTCCGGGATTATGGTGTGAGCTGCCCCAGAACCCACTCCCCAGGCCTGCCTCCTTTGCTGATCTCCAGGGCGGGGGTTGTGGTCTGGGGCTTCCTGCTTTGTCTTCATTCTTTTACTCTCGATTTCTGCCTCACTGGAGTCCCCTGTGGGGCTGGCACAGTGGCCCTGCAGGTCTGGGTGGCCTCTGCGAGATGCCAGTCCATCCCGGGGCCTGGGGCTCACCCATCTCGGTGGTGAACAGCTGGCACGTCTCTGGGTTGCGGACGGTGAAGGCAACATAGGTGTCAGGAGCCTGCTGGTCCTTGTGGCAAGCAGAGAGCTTCTGCAGGACCCCGACCAGGGAGAGGACAGTTTCCGGGCAGTAAAGCACATCTGTGAGGGAAACCCCAGGTTACTGATGGGGACTCGCTCTTGGATGTGGGACCCCAGAAGGGAGGGCAGCAGGGTGAGAGCCTGGAAAGCAGCAGTTCTCTTGGAAAGAAAACTACGCAGGTGAAAGAAAGAAAACGCCTAGGGGAGGGAGAAAAGCTGCTGAAAGACAACGTGACCGCCGCCAAGTATCACCGCTGTTCCTCTAAAAAATCAGTTCTTTGCTGATGGCCTATTTAGAAGACATTTAACAAAGCAAACCCTGACTCTGCCTCAGGCTTCCTGTTTCCAGTGCCTGCCGCTTTGTTCTCTGCCATGTGGGGGGACAGGCTCACTCCCCCAGCCGACAGCGGGGTTGCAGGGGTGGGCGACATCTTGGGGCGCGCTGCTCAGGCTCTGTGTGCCAGCCACTGTGGGCCTGTGGGCCTCAGGGCTATGGCCCAGGACCAGAGGCACGGCACCATCAGCCAGCTAGGGGACCAGGTAGGCCTGGCACAGGGCAAGGGGCCCGGGGGTCGCCAAAGCGAATGCCTCTTTACTCAAGGACCTTGGCCTTGCACTAGTAGTGGGTGGTCCCCTCTGTGGGGGGCTTGTCTATGAGAGACACGGAGCGTGCGCCTAGAACAGACACGCAGACACGTGCTGTCGACACAGAGTGAGGGAAGCCAGCGCTGACACAGGTGGGGCACTTGGAGCTCCCTTCCTGACTCAGCCGCTACGGTGGCCGGACCCGAAGCCTGTGGGTGCCCATGACACACCGGGGCGTCAGACACGGTCCTGGGAAAGGAGTGCTGCTCTTCGTGGCCCCGAGGACAAGGCTGCCACAGCCATTTTCACCCCCACCCCAAAGTCTGAAGACAGGGCTGCTCTAGCCGTTACTTTTCATGCCGAGGGGCCTCCCCCAGGCTGGAGAGGGATGGAGAAGGTCTGTCTACTAGGACGTGGCCTGGCTCAGAGGTCAGAGTAGCCCCACGCCCCGCGGCCTGCTGTGTTTCTTCCAGGCCTTGCTCCGAAGAGCCATGTCATTTATCTGAAGGAACCCTCAGGATGTGACCATTTTCTTAAACAGGACTGGGGCTTTCGGGCACCTAAGAGGTACACCCTGTGCTTTGATGTCACCCTGGAGGCCCACAGTGACTCTTCTAGAAGTCTCATCATTGCCCACCTCTGACCCCTGAGGTGCCCAATGTCCCCTTCCCTGAGCTGAGGGCTGGGTGGTACCTGCTGCAATGACCACGTCTGGCTGGAAGGCAGCGAGCTGAGGGGCTGTCACAGTGTCCCAGTCCAGCCGGGCCACTGTCACCTTGGGGCTTCCAGAAGTGTGGGTGTCGTGTCCTGGGTGCTGTACAGGGGTGGTGGGCTCCAACGAGAGGCTGTTGAGAAGGACGTTCCCACGGAGCTGCTCGAGGACATGAGTGTGACAGTCGCTGAAGATAAAGGCTCTGGGACGACACACCTTGCAAATGGCCAGGCCTGTGAGGCCGGCTCCACTGCCGAGCTCTAAGACAGTCCTGGGGGTGGGGTGGGGAGGGGATGTGTGTCAGCAACTGTGCCGGGGCCAACCCACCGTGGGGCCCTGCCCTGTGCCCCGAGGTCACCTGTGAGTGAAGGCCTCCGGGTTCTCTATGGCCCATTCTGCAAGGTAGAGGGCGGCGTTCCACGTGACCAGGCCAGTGGTGCCGTGGGAGATGATGGCTGTGCTCTCAGAGAGTGTGACCGAGTCTCCAGAAGGCTGGGTGCAGACAGGGAGAAAGGATTAATCCAGGCACCAGAAGGAGCTGGCATTAAAAAGAAAACAAAAGATCACAACAGGTAGAGGGTCAAACCAACTGGTTCAGCCATGGCATGGAATACTACACAGCCACGAAAAAGGACAAACTATCGCCGCATACCCCAACCTGGATGGTGGGCAAGGGTGTTAGGCTGGGAGTAACCAGCTAGTCTCAGAAGGTCACCACCTATGTGATTCCATTTATCTAGGATTCTCAAAAGTGACAGAATTGTGCAGAGAGAGAATGACCAGTGATTGCAGGGGGTAGGGAGGGAATGGGGTGACTATGACATGGTGGCGGAGGAGGTCTTTGTAGTGACAGAACAGTTCTGTATGGTGACTGCAGGGGTGCCTGTGCAGATCCCGCTGTGTGAGAAATGAGGTAGGTTGACACGTGCACGTGCCCACGTTGGTGTCCTGGCTGTGATGTTGCATGTGGGTCAGACGTTCCACGGGGGGAGGCTGGGGAAAGGGCACATGGGACCTCTCTGCACTCTTTTTGCAGTTTTCTGTGAATCCATAATTATTAACAACAACAAAAAACCTCTTACAACTTTCTGGTATCATGAGCTATATGTGAAAAATCTCAGTGTGGGGGATCTTTCTGAGTTCAACTTTTGGGGCTGAGGAATTCTTTGGCCTTTGGAGTTTCCTGTCCCTCTCAAAGTAGGTGGGGAACCCCACACTTGGCTTATTGGCACATGCTCCATGGAATATGAAGTCCTAAAACATGTTCTCTAACTTGGGGCTGCTGAGAGTGGTATCCCCAACATGCAATCACCCAGGGGTGGTTTCCTGCCTGTCTCTGAGCTCACAAAACTCATGTAGTTCGTGAGCATTCATTTGTTCACTCATTCATCCACACATTTTTCCCTGAGCATCTACTATGGGTGATGGGATTCAGCTGTGACCAGATGAACTCATTCCTTGTTCTTATGGAACTTACACTCCAGTAGGGGATACAAATCAGATAATGTCACAGTTATCCAGTGCCATGAAGAACATGAAAAGGACCACATGATAGAAGACTGGGCGGGGGTGGGGTGGGGAGGTCTGTTTCAGGTAGATTGGTCAGGGATGTCTCTTTGAGGAGGTGAAGTGACCTGAGATCTGGGTGAAAAGGAGAGGTGAGGCATGGGAGGTTCTGGGCACAGTATTCCAGCAGAGCAAGTGCAAAGGCCCTGGGGCAGCACTGTGGTTGCTGAGGTCAAGGAAGAGAAGGAAGATGGGGGCTGGGGCACAGGGGAGCAGGGGAAGTTAGGTAAGAGAGAAAGGGAAAGGTGGGACATGCGGGGCCTCCACAGGCCATGTCAGGAATTAGGATTTGAGTCTAAGTACCAAGGGAAGTCACTGATGCGCTCTGAGCAGTGATGTGATTTGATTTACCTCTTAAATCTGGGGGACCCTTCTGGGGGGCTTGGGGAACATGGTTGCAGGGTAGTTTTGAATATTCCTGAATCCTCACTTAAGAAGAAGCAGATTCCCAGTCAGGGAGCTACCCACATACCAAAAAGCAAAAAAAAAAAAAAAAAAAAAAAAAAAAAAAAAAAAAAAAAAAAAAAAAAAAAAAAAAAAAAAAAAAAAAAAAAAAAAAGAAAAAAGAAAAAAGAAAAAAAGAAGAAGCAGAGCAGCCAGATATGGACAGCATTTGTAACAAAACTGGGTGACGAGGTATCTCTGTGAACCTGAAAATACCAACAGGTGAGAGCAAACCACCACCAGACACAACCCGCATGCTCATCACGTCTGTGGAGACAGAAGAGAGAAGCAATGGGGCGTGGGGCGGACCTGAGGACAGAAGAACCCCGCCGGCCAAGGGCAGCGAGAACACACGGGAGGGAACCTGCCCACCCCAGTCTTGAGGCGGATGAGGAACCCTGGGCACCGGCTGCACAGCAACTGGAAACATTCAGAAATGTGGCTGGTAACAGAAAAAAACCCCCACATCATTTCAGAAATAAAGACTACTTGAAGGTACATGAGAATGAAAACAGAGCAAAACATAAATTCAAGGGAAACAAGGTGAAAAGGAGTGATTTTTAAAAATCAAAAAGAGGAGCTCCCTGGTGGTGTAGTGGGTAGGCGCTGGCGCTGTCAACGCTGCAGCCTGGGTTTGATTCCCACCCAGGGAGCTACCCACATACAAAAAATAATAATAATAAAAAAGAAATTAAGAAAGAGATTGTTATGGGCTGTCCCCCCCCCCCCAATTCATATGCTAAATCCTAATCCCTAGCACTTCTGAGTGTGACCCTAGGTGGAGAGGGAAACAAGCTGAAGGCACTTAGGGTGGGCCCTAACCCAGTACGACTGTGTCCTTTTAAGAAAAGGAGGAGGGTTCCCTGGTGGTGTAGGGACTAGGCTTAGGCAGCACTCTCAACGCTGCAGCCTGGGTTCGATTCCCAGTCAGGGAACCACCTCCCCCACTCCCCAAAAAAAGAAAAAAAAAAAGGAGATTAGGACACAGACCTGACTGAAGAGACACAGCAGGAGGGAGAGAGGCCTGGAGCATGCCTCCCCCGCAGCCGGCAGGAGGAACCAATCCTACCCACCACTTTGATTTTGGACTTAAGGTTCCAGAACTATGAGATGACAAATTTCTTTAAGCTACCCATTTTCGGGAACTTTGTTATGGAAAACAAAAGCCAAGAACAAGTACAGAAAAACTCTAATATAAGAAAGCATTCCTGAAAAAACAAATAAACAAAAAGATGTGAAGTAATAGTGAGGGAACACACACTGTACCTGAGATCGATCACAGGCCCAGAACAATCAACCTCAAGACATGGTCTAGTAAAATTACTGGACTTGAAAGAAAAAAAAAATCCTTCAGCTATCTGAGGAAAGGGCATGTGGCACAAATGAGAAAGAAAATTAGATTATCACCAGGCTTTTCCACAGCAAGGCTTTATGTCGGCGAAAAAGGAGAAACATATTTAAGAGACTCAAGGAGAGAAAATAGCACATTTTGAGCTTCAATAAAGACTCAATGTACAATGAAATGTCCCCCTCCTGGGGAGGATAAGAAACCAATTTACTTCGTTAAAAAGGAAAGATCAAGCCTGTATCCTGCCTTCCCTCTATGAGTTGTACCAGTGGGCAACCAAATAAGGGGTGCAGGGAGGAATCTCATCAAATTTCTCCACTTAGCAAATGAAAGCAAAATGGCAGAATCAGAAAATCGCCCTTTTGAATCCTCAAAGGGACTGATGGGTCTAAGCTTTGGGCCTCCGTAAGTGCCATCACGAAGAGGGTAAAAAAGAGACAGGATGTGCATCCTAGAACCCCATACTGTGTTCTTGCCAAAAGTCAAAACAGACACGAAGCTGAGTGGGCCTCTAAAGCCAGACACCAATTTTGGGGAAACAGAGGACGGAGGAACAAGGTGAACAGCACCACATGTGTGCAGCCGGAAGCCAGGCTGCGGAAAGCTGTCCAGGGCAGACCACCGGGGCTGTTCATGGGGGCACTGCCCGGAAGAGAAAGGCTGGGGCGGGGGGCGTACCCGCAGATGCAGGGGAACTGAGACAAGCCGGACCTAGTTAATGGGTAAAACAAACACTGGTGTCCAGAGGTGGACAGGGCAGTGATGAAACCGCAGTGGTTACACTGAAAGGGAGGGAGAACTAGGGTGGGGATGGTCACATGGGGTGCCTTGTGGGCTGGCCAGTAAAATTCTGGAGTGGTGGTTACCATGCTGGCCGCCTTGCAAACGATTCCATAAGCTGTGTATTTCTTTCGTGTGGTTTTCTGTATCTATATTTTATTTTATAGTGAAAAGTTAGAAACAAACAAACAAACAAAAAACATGCAAGATCCCTCTGGCTGTTGAGTGCAGATGGATTTTTGTGTGACAAGAAGCTGAAGACCTGTCAGAAGGCCGAGGCATTAGTCTGGGCTGGTGAGAGTGGCAAGTGACTGCTGTTCTGTAACATCCACCCATCTGGTCCTTACTGGCAACTGAGCACCAGGTCCCTTCTGTGCAATACTGTGCATTTCCTAATTCAACCCCCAGATGCCCCAGAAGATAGGCACCATTACACGGAGGACTGCTTGGTATACAGATGAGGAAACTGAGGCTCAGGGAGGTGAACTGACCCCCTCGAAGACCACAGAACTGATGAGTCAGGATTTGAACCTATGGGAGGCTGAGTGGAGTCTGAGTTTGAGCTCTGGGTACAGAGGCGGGTGCCTGGCTGTGTGGGGAGGAGGGCACACGTCTCCTACCAGCAGGTAGCTCCGATGGCACCGGGTGGGCTCCTTGGCTGTCAGGACTTCGGCCAATGCCTCGTACAGCTCATCCAAAGGCTCTGCATGGACAGCTTCATGCTGGGGGCGGGTGGAGCGAGAGTTTCAGCAAGGGCATTAAGTTGACCCACATGAATCAAACAAATGTCCCTCCGATTTGCTTAGACTCTGACTTCTACAAGTAGTTGGAGCATTTTCACCAAAATTGGAGGGGCAGCTTGGGATGGACTGACAATATAAGGCAACTGGCACATAAAAAAAAAAAAATGCACTCGGTGGGCAGACCTGGGTTATCTCAGAAAGGTGTAGTCTAGGGCAGCAGAAATGGGATTGTGTGACAGGGACAGACAGCTTTGTCCTTCTATCATGATGTCCTAGATGAAGAAAACAAATGGTGCTTTTAAGTGGTCCAGGCAAAAGCTGCAATGATGGGCATGCCACATCACGGGGTGTGGCTTCATCACTGGGCAACCCCTGTTGTGTGCTACGCAGGGTGGGTTGGAGTGGGGTAGGCTGGGCGCATCAGGTGGCCACCCTTCTACTGGCAGTGCTGGGGAAACCTGCTGGTGAGAACTGGGGAGGGAGGTGTGTTCTGTGTGCTAAGCCTGGGCGAGGCGTAGCCCTTAGGCTCAGAGGCTGGCCATGCGGGGTCTGCTGCTGACAAATGAGGTAACACCTCTCTGAAATCCAGTCTAACGTGAAACCCAGCAAGTTTGGGCTCATCCTTAAAATCCACCCTGTATCAGTGAGGAAAAGAGGCACTCCAGGCAGTTCACTGGGGAGAAGACAGGAAGGGAAACTAGTCATAAAGGCATTGCAAGACCTAAAACCTTCAAGGTGGGCAGTGTGGCAATGAGAGACTGGCAACAGCAGGAAACTGTCAAAGCCCCTGGGGCTAGCAGGACAGAAGAGAGAAAGTGGGGTACTCAGCGTGCAGGGCTGTCTGGTAGGAATGAGAACCCGCATGGGGGACCACAGAGGAGATGCAGGTGCTGCCGAGAACCCTCGAGGGAGAGAGGGAGAAATAACCTGGCCTCTCCCTTCCTCCTGCCCTCCCTGACCTCTTATTGGTTGAATCCAGCTGGGAGCCAGTTGCCCAGGGAGCCCTCTGCTGTATGTGGGTTTGCAGAGCAGGCCAAGGGCACGGGATAGATCAGAGCTCCAACAACAAAGCAGGGCAGAGGGCCCACCTCTGGAGAGCCAGCCAAGTTCCAGGTGCTGTCTGGCCACTAGATGGACAGTGCCCACTACTGACCTTTCTGATGAGCTCCGAAAGGAAGCACCGGGCATACTTCGCTGACGGTGGATGCTTCACACACAGAGGATGTTTCACGGTCTATGACAAAGGACATGTGGGTGGCTGGAGAGGCCTGGCCTTGAATCTCCCATGAACTTGAAGTGAATACAGGGCAAACCTTAGTTACCTGATCCCTCAGCAAAGACCTGTACAGACACAAGGGTGCTGGCCCCAGATAACCCTCATGCATCTGAAAGAGCCTTAAGAACAAGCCCTTTACTAAAAAAAGTTCTCCACTACAATGGTACAGACTGTGGCAGTGTTTCTAATGCCCATTCCAGGCAAGAACGGGAGGCACATGGACTCTAGCTAACAGCCTGCTATAGACTGCATGTCTGTGCCATTCCCCTGCCCCCATTCATATGTTAAATCTAACTCCCAATACAATGGTATAGGAGGTGGGGCCGCTGGGAGGTGATTAGATCATGAGGGTGGAGCCCCCATGAATGGGATTAGTCCTCTTATCAGAGAGACACCACAGAGCTCCCTTGCCCCTTATACCATATGAGGACACAGTGAGAAGACGCCCTCTAGGAGCCAGGCAGCCACCCTCAAGAGACACCGAATCTGCTGGCACCTTGATCTTGGACTTTCCAGCCTCCTGCGCTGTGAGAAATGAATTCCTGTCGTTTATAAGCCACCCAGGATACAGTCTTCTGTGAAGGCAGCTGGAGTGGACTAAGACACACCACTTTCCAGGACAGCCAGCACGAGCCAGAATTTGCGGTGAGGACCAGTGTGGGACTGTCTGGCTCCGTGGAAGAGGCAAGACCTCAGATTTGGCCCCTGTTCTCCTGGAAATCACATCCCAAGCCGAGGAGATGGGTGGGAGACAGGCCGTGACGGGGACAGAGGAAGACGGGGTTCTGCCTGGGATGTGGTGAAGGGGAAGGGGGCCTTCAGGGGCAATACTTCAATGGAAACCTAGAGAAGTAAATAGCAGGGAAGCAAGACCCAGGCAGAGGGGACAGCTTGTGTAGGCTCCAAGGTTGTCCCAGCCTGACATTCTGTAGAGGACAAGACAACAGGAGCAGTGAGAGTGGGTCACGTGGGGCCTGTGGGCTGCAGGGACATGATTTTATTCAAGGTAACAAAATACTCACACAACTCTTTCAGGGCTTCCTAGCTGGCTGTTGTTATGTGGGGTGAGAATCAGAGAAGGCTGCAAGACAATGACCCTGGAAATCTCCGAGCTCATCGTCCTGAATACTGGATTGCCTTGGAAGTCCTCCTTAGCTACAAACGGTCCCACCTTCTCCACATGGTGATCAGATGGGTACTCCTGGTTTGTGCTCCACACAGGAATTCTTAACCTGGTCTTCTTACATGGGCTTGGTGGTTGGAGGAGGGTCTGTGATTCCTCCTAATTTGCATGCATGTATTCTTCAGGTGCACTTTCTTTTTTAGTGGGGAGAGTCTACAGCTTTGGGTGTTCATGACCCTTCAGAGGAGTGAGAGCCAGGATGTAGTGTGATCTGCACTTAACCCACATGGCCAAAGACAGGGTGGGGCCAGGCCAAGCAGAGGAGTGGTTCCACATATACTCTTACCCACAGGCACCTTAGAATCCAAAACTCACCTCCCAAAAGCAGGGGCTCATCTATGTCTAGAAAAGAGACATGAATGGGCAAGACTCACTTCCTTATTTTTTCCTTAAGATTAAAGAAGAAGAAAGTCTCTAAACCACTAGCAGATGTTAGATGTTCCCGCAGCTGTCATTTGTTTTCTCTGTAGACAGTTCAAAAAATACCCCCAGATTCCCTCTTCTCAAGCAGATTTTTGTATATCCTGATATCTTCATCTAAGAAACAAAGGAGCCAGAGCTCTTTGAGGTGCTAGCAGCCAAATGCAGTGCTTTCCTTTTCAAAGGATATAAGCGCATCCAATGTGCTTCTGTCCTGTCCTCATGGGAAGGTCAGGACACTGGTGATGCACCTCAGTGATTCTGTGATTCTTACCTTCCGCAAAATGTCCAGCAGCAGCTCAGAGCCAGAGTCCCTTAATTTCTCTTCTAGGCTCTATTCAGAGACAGAGTGGGAGAGAGAGAGAAATCTCAAGGGCATTTTCACAGGAACATTAAACATGGAATAGGACATGTTGGCAAATCACTAAGTGATCTCTCCCCAGGGACCTGGGCCAATTGGAAGTGGAAGCCACAGGCGGGTGAAAGCCTGACCTTGACAATTCCAGGGTTATACCTGGATGAGTTGGAGACAGAATGTCAGGAGACAGACTCTTGGTTCGCATTAACCCAGGCTGCTGAGCTTCACTTGGGTCACAGGTCAGCTCTGTGGCTGAACTGGTCAGCCAAGAGTTCACTTAGCTATGACTCAGTACCTGATGGGCTCGCCTTGGACTTGACACCTGAGTTAAAAAGGACATAATGAATGTGCAGCTGCCGGGCCCCGCTATATTGTCTTCCCCAGCAGGACTCCAGTCTGACAGTGAGCTCAGGCTCCAGAATCAGACAGACTGTCCAGCTGGGGTGTGACACTGGGAAAATCACTTCATTTCTCCAGAGCAACTTATCATGCCTTAAAGGCCTACAAGACCTGGCCTCCGCCTATCTCTCTGACCTTATCTGCCACCACCTCTGTCCCATCCCTGCTTATTCCGCTCCAGCCATACTGGCCTCCTTGCAGCAGCTTGCTCTCATTGGCAGGGACTTCACACTCCCTGCTCCCCATCTGAGCTTCTGATCCTGGTGCCTGGCTCATGAAAGGCATTCAGTAAATATTCGGTGACAGAATAAAAACACTAGCTAACACTTACATTGACTTAGTAGGAGCCAGGCACTTCCTCAGCTGTTTCTTACTCATATACTCCTGACAACAGCCCTACGAGGCAAGCACCCTTATATCTCCTGTTTTACTAACAACAACACTAAGGCACAGAGATGCAATCATTTGCCCAAGGTCACATAGCTTGTAGGGGATTGGGCCAGGATTCCAAGCAGGCAGGCTCTCTCCCAAGTTTGAGCTCTCCACTGCTGCACTCTACTTCTTTTCTAGTCAAACAACCTTGGTGGTCAAACAGTACCCACCACATGGGTGTTGCGGGCCAGACCAAGTACACATTTAGCATGGGCCTGGTACAGAGAAAGCACTCATTTCATGGGAACAAATTCTAGTCAATCAATATTGAATTGGGACCCACAGAGGCTGTTGTGAAGGTTTAAATTTTCGGTTAAAAGAAATGTACATATACTTTTCTGACCGGAAATGAGCTCTCAAAACGCTAAATGTTGATGTCCATGAAATACAAATGACTAATCACCAACCCTTAAGATGGGGCAGACCTGAGGAGGGATACATATCAACACTGAGTTACCTCAGTGAGCTTACTGCACATGAATTATAAAAGCAGCAGTGCCATTAGAGCTCCTGCCTCCTCAGAAGAAAGCTGCTGCCATGGCCACTGGCCTGTGTGACAATGGCAGGTCCCCAGGGCTGGGGAGGTGAGACCTTGCATCCCTTTTCTGGCCAGCGTTGTAACTCTTGCTCTCTTCCCTAAGAGGCTGTGAAAGCCTCAAGCTGCCTCTGAGACGACTTTTTCCGATGCTGATGAGAACAACCACGCCTGGGGAGTGGGGTGTGTGTGCTGTGTGTGTCTGTGACCTGGTCATGGCGCTCATTGCAACGTGGTCTCCCGCTATCCTGAGGACTGCGACTGCTTAAATGGGCAAAAGGAGCTGTTACCCAATGGCTAGAATGATAACTGGCTAAACAAACAAAAAGTCATGAAAATTATCGTGAACTGTCCCTAAATGACCCTAAAAACCCAAGTGAAAAGCGAGTTGCGAGGAAATGTCAAGTCCGCAAAGGCAGCCCAGAGGGCCGGGAGCTGGTGGCCGGGTGCAGGGCGTCTTCCCAAGGGCGCACAGGTGCACCTCCGTCTCCCCGCCACCCACCCCCGCGGCCCTCAGTTCTGCCTTGGCGATATGTAAGCACCGGAGAAGCAGGGAACGGAGGCCGTCACTCAGGCGGAGGTGAGGTTGGGAGCCCGGAGCCCCGCCCTCACCCGGCCCCGGCCGCCCTCCGCCCGCTCTCCGCGTGCCCCGCCGCCCACCTGCCAGGGGAAGGAGCGCATCGTGCGCGCCGCCAGGAAGCGGCGCTCGAAACTCCATAGCAGGCGCGTGGTCTCCTCGCTCTCCTCCGGCGCCATGGCGGGGCGGGGCGGGGCGGCAGTGTTGCTTGGGAGACAGGGCGGAAGCGGGGCGGTGCCCAGAGGAGGCGGGCCCGAGGCGGTGCGCGGAGCCGGGGCGGGGCTTGGGGCGGGCCAGAAGAGGTGCATAGGCACGGGGGGCGGGGCTTGGGGCTGGACCGCGTTCTGCTCGGGCCCTGGGAGGCGAGGCTTGGAGTATCGAGGCGGGGCCCGGTGGTTCTCGGTCCCGGGGTGTGGTGTTGGGAATGGTGTTGGGAGGCGTTCAGGGGTTCTGGGAGGCGGGTGCTGGAGCAAGGCTCTAGGGCGAAGTTTGGGGTCTGGGCGCTGGGGCCAGGGTCGGAGGGGGCGGGGCCAGGGCATTGGCGGGGCGGAGTCGGGGTTTGGCGCCAGTCTAAAGCTGCGCAGAGCAGCGAGCGCTCGCTCCGGGGAGCGTCCGGTGAGCCTGAGGGCCAGGTAATTGTTCTCACTGCTCTTGCACCTTTGTGAGGGTCTTTTTGTTAGGGGCTGCCCCTGTGGCCTTATCCTAGCCCTTTGCCCGCCAGCACCACCCCAATGGCATTGGGCAGGAGGGACCCTCCCCCCCATGCCCATAGCGGGTGTGAGGGTGCCTCCTCAGGCCCACGGTCCGTGGGCTGAGGCCATGGTCGCCCTTTCTCTCCTGGTAAAAGGGCCTCCAGGTCCAGCGGTTGATTCCCAAACTGGTCGGTCCACGGAGCGCAAGGGACACTGAATAGAGGCAGGCTACTCCAGAGCAGGTTTAACGAGGGAGCTTAGGAGATTTGTCCTGGGTGCTTCAAGACGAGCCGGTTTCTGCACTACCCGCCAGCACCCCAAAAGTTTTCGTAGAGACCTTAACGGAGTTCAGTCACATACCCCGTCCAGGCGGCCGCAACATCACAGTGCTCTTGAGGCTGTGTCCTAGAAGTAGCTCCCACCGTGGAAATGGCGGCCAGGGGAAGGGGTGAGTAGCCTCCAGTTGCCCCGGGCCAGGTCGCAGTTCAGCCGGTTGGTCCCGTCCATTTCTGACCTCCTCCATCCGAAGGCAGGAGCTGGCTCCTGCAGCCTTTGAGTCTATCCCTAATCCTTGGGGACTTCTGTTCACCAAATGCATATCAAGCACTTACCATGTCCTTGGTACTGTCAAGCATTGGCGATTCAACAGTGAGAAAAACCAGGGGCTTGGGGCCTCCTAGGGGAGGGAGGCATTGAATAATTACTCAAGATAAATACAGAAGTATGACGCCATTGTATGCCAGGCAGGCGAACACATGGGGCTATGAGTGGGAGTTCTTACTGTGCAGGAAAAAGGAATCTGAAGAAAGAGTAAGAGGGCTCCTGGGGGTTGGTGGGGTGGTACAGAGGTGGGGGTGGGGAGGGAAAGGAAAAAATAATTCTGTTCGACATTATGTCTTGAGTTGAAGGCAGGGCAGGCCGTGCACAACCCACCAGGGCTGCCTCTGGAGTTTGAACTGCGTTCAAAGTATAACACGGTTACCTTCACAAATCTCATAAAACTTCGTTTGGAAGCGTCTTGAGAGCTAATTTGTTAAATATACTTGCAGAAGGTAGATGAGGGGATAGATTATATCTTACTAAACACTGGAGCCCTGCTCAGCTCTGAGCACAAGAGAGGAGAATTACTTCTAATGGAGTGCATTTATTCTCTCATATCTGTTGTGCTACTTCCACAACCAAGGGAGCACAGGATCTGACACAAAAATTGTTCATCTTTTATTCCCTCAACACTATTGATTTAAATAAAGAAGGCATGCTGTGGTCATTGCTGTGCTTTTACACGGAATTAATGGTTTCTGGGTCCAAGATGTTTCATAAACCCTCGTAGTCACAGTTATGGTGAGATAGAATCGCCTGCGATACAACAATGAGTCTTTAACTATAGTTTGTATCTTGGTCCTAAAGGAATGATGCTTCAGAACTGGGTCAGGCGCATTGGTTCAGTTTTGCTGTTTTGCTCAGCTGTCTGCCTGCAGTAGACAATGAAAACCAATGGGAACGGATCAGTTAAACTCATAAACAGTGCTTACTGTATGAACACATAATAACTATTAACTACCTTTCCTCTGAGGAGCAAAATGGCATGTGCAATCAATGCCATAGTAATACCGCATGATGTTATACTAAGCTATTAATAAATCTAGGGTGGTCCAGCCTTTCCTGAAGCCATAGATGGGAAGCAGCTTGGGGAAGAACCCTGCTTGGGCCACAGCATTGATCTGCACACAAAAGAAACCTTTATCTTTGTGTGTGGGCTCTTAGGAGCGACAGAGGTCAGACAGAGGTCATAAGGTCATACCGCTCAGATATGAATCTGTAAGGATCAAGGTCCTGAAGGGATTTTTAATGTCCCATGGACCTCACAGGTGTAGTGTGTTCAGGTGTAAGCGAAGATTAGGACAACACATCAAGTAAAAACTCCAGGTGGTGTTGATATGGAGAGAAGGATTAGGACGTCCCGGTGGTCCTTCCAATGACAAGAGGGGATGTGTATGTGCACATGCTGTATTAGTCAACTTCTGGATTTGAGGCTTTCTTTAATAATAACAAAAACTTAATGTATTTTAACTATATGGAATGGTTGCTTTTTAGAAATTATGCTGTGGGAATGGCAATTCATTCAGTATATTGAAGTTTTTCCTGTATCTCTCCTATAGCTAATGGTTTCTGTAAAAAAGGACCCATTGATTTCTTTTTAAAATGTTGCTTTGGGGTATAGAGACCTTTATAGGTCGGTTTCAATTTATAGGAAAATTTCATAGTTCAGATATATATTATGTTAAATGTGGGCTTTGTAATGGAGTTAAGGTTAAGTAAAATTCTGACTTTCCTTAGTTTATGGTGTTTAGGAGGTCCCCATACTATGTTAAAGTGCAAGAATGGTCAGAATTGAGTATAATAAGGTATATGAGAGGCTCAGCCTAAAGATAAACTATTTAGATGGGGCAAGAGGTGTTCTGGAGTCATATAATGCTTTGGTTGGTGGCAGGACCAGTATTATGGGTTGAATTATGTCTCCCATATGTTAGCAACCCTAACTCCTGGTACCTAGGAATGTGACCTTATTTGAAAATAGGGTATGTGCAGTTACAATTTTTAATGAGTTAAAATGAGGTCATACTGGATTACAAGGGACCTTAAATTCCATGACTGGTGTCCTTAGAAGACCATGTGAAGGCAGAGACACATGAGAAGATGGCCGTGTGACAGTGGAGGCAGAGATTGCAAAGAACACCAAGGATTGCTGGCAACCTCTAGAAGCATTGATAGGCAAGAAAGGATCCTCCCCTACAGGTTGAGTCAGAGGGAGCATAGCCCTGCTGACACGTTGATTTTGGATTGCTAGGCTCCAGATCTGTGAGAGAATACATTGCTGTTGTTTTAAGCCACCTATTTATGGTACTTTGTTATGGCAGCCCTAGAAAACTAATGCAATCAATGGATAATTTTGGGGGTCAGGTGCAAAATGAAAATTCAGGGGCCTTGTTAAAAAATCAAGAATTTTGAACAGCGACAATAGATTATTAAACCAAGTTGAGGGCTTTTCCGAGCTCTGGGCCCTGTAGGACTTTCCAGGTCAGAAGCCTGGGAAACTGTCTCTGGTTGCTGGGTTCTCAAAGTGCTGGACCCCCCATGGCATGCAGGAAGTGGATGAAAAGGATTATTATAACATTCACTCATCAACCACAGGAAACCCAAAGGCCACTCACTTTTTCTTCCGACGAATGGCTGTGTATGTCACACTAGTGACAAACAGAACTGCAAGAACTCCTGTGACAATGCTGAGACCCAGTGCTGTGTTTCGGAGAACAGGTGCCTTCTGCATCTCTGCTTCTGTTAAAAAAATTGGATGGTTTTTAATTGTCCGATTATTAAGAGGCTGTTCTGGCTGCTCCTGGGTCCTGAGAAGTTTCTCATCCAGGCGCTAGTGAATATTAATTATGGAAATGAAATGTACATTTAACCCAAGAAAGTGCTCACTGTAGAGAAGTCTCGCAGGGCAAGTCGTTGAAAGCCGATTTACTAAATGACCTATTCGCCAAATGATCCATTTGCCTAATGAGCACTTTGCCAAATGACCAATTTGCTAAAAGCCAATTTGCTGAAAATTAGTTGGTGGAATGTCCTACTTATCGATAACTGATGGTCAAATACACCTTACCCCAGGCTCCCAATATACTATGGGACAGGAATAGGGCCTAGATCGTTGCAAAACTCTAAAACTTAAAACAAATTTCTCAGGAGTTTGGTGAATTGGTCATTCACTTAATTAGTTTTCTGCAAAATGTCTGCTTCCTGTACGTTCACAAGAGGATTGTGGGCAGTGGCTTGGAAGGATACAGGAAGCTGTTTTCTGTATTCCATTTTGGTTGAGTGTGGTTGCTCTAAGCACTCCATACATCACCGGGCAGTATCTAAGTCTCTCCCGGCAGAAGAAAAGCTGGTCAGTGTTTGCAAACGACTGAATTCCCGGAGATGATTCCTTTCTTCCTTTGTATCACCCAGATTTAGGATTATGAAATCTTAAGAATTAATAGTCTCATTTATAGGAACCTCTGCCCCTTTTTTCAACATTGAGTTGAATGGTCAGGCTTTGTTAGACCCCTATGAGCAGCTTTTTTCTGGGCACCAGTGTGCGTGGAGTTGCTGAGGGAAGTCTGATTTTTGGTATACACAAGGGGCATCTGGGGATAGACTGCACACTATTTCTGAGGTCCAGAAGGATTATCACCTGACTTCCTCTATGGAGAGCCTTCCCTTTGCCCCCGAGGCACTATAACATGCCACCAGCACGTTTCCCACTTCTCTGCTATCTTTTTAGAGCTGCCGATACCTTGTGCTGGGGGTGCTGAAGCTGCTGGGAAAGAGGATTACTCTACTTGATTCCACAGCCCCCCTCACCCAGGAGACCCCATTATGAATCTTTTCTAGCTCAGGACGGAACAGACCACACTGCCAATTCTCTGGGGGTTGCTTTTGTATCTCACCTGGCTGCTGGTCGTAGGAGTTCACAAGCATTTCCTGGGTGACTGCCAGGGAGCCATTGTGGGGTTCAGGCGTAACCCTCAGGAGCTTACACATGAGTGGATAGATGTGGATGCTGTCAAAAGGCTCAGCCAGGTGATTTTTCTTGAAATCTGGCCCAAAAGCTCTGAATATGGTCTTCATGTCTGGGAGGTCATTGTCAAAGCCATGATCTCCTTTGTTGAAATATATTATAAGTTGCTGAAAAGTAATATAAAAAAAGCCATTTTAGATTCCAAGCTGCAGAAAACTGCCCCTTAGTTAATAGCATGCTTATCAGATCCATGAAATCTTTGAAAATTTAAATGACAAAGAAGGACATGTCTCTGCAATGACAGAGGAGAGCAAGGAATGAAAGATCTTTAAGAGAGAATAAAGAAGGCATGCCCATTAGAAACAGCAAGATGATAATGACAATGCTGATAAGAACAGTAAGTTCACACATCAAGTACTTTCTGGGTACTGTGAATTGTTCTGAATGCTTTATACATATATGTTAACTCCTTTTACCCTCATAGCCGCCTAGTGAGAGTGCTATCATCATCTCCATTTTGCAGATAGGAAAACGGAGGAAACTGCCCTGAGTCACGTGGAGCAGGGATCTGAACCCAGACTGTCTGGTTCTAGAGCCAAGTATGTTTCTTATGGCATAAAAGTGTATATACATGTGTGTATATATATATATATTTTGGGGGGGGTAGGTTGAAAGAGGAGGGACTAAGGGCTATAGGTAATTGTTTAATGAATGCTAGGTAGATTTTTGTCTGTGCCCTTTTTCAAATGACTAAGTAACATCAGTCACTGCACTGTGTATATTTTCTTAGGACCAACAGATATTCTAGCATGTAAGAAATGTGATGCTTTGGACTTTGGAAAGTTGGTTTCCTATATGGTCTGGTGGATACAGACAGGAAGCTCCTGTCACCCAGCTCAGGCTAAAGAAACCAGTCCAATGGCCTTTGAGGCCACAGGGCAGCCTGTCAAGTGCATGCCGGAGTGATGGCTTCATGTGGTTTGCAAGCTCCTTAGTCCCTGAAGAGAGAAGATGAGCATCCACTCTGTAGCTCAAGTGAGACAGGTGGATGTGAATCTGAAAAGTGTACTCAGTGAGATGCACTGAGACCCAAGGATTTTCTGTTTCACTGTCAATTGCCAGAAGATTAAACCGATCACAGCCTCCTATTCTCTCAAAGTACCTGGTTGGTCACGTTGGACATGTGACTCCCATTAAATAGCCTTCACATCACTCTCAACCTGTTACATCATGGATCAGGATTACAAAGAGACCACTGACTATGGAATCTCTCGTTGGCAAGGTCTTGGCTTTGGGCACATATCCTCAATGTTCTGGGCCATTGGAGGGATTGCAGAGTTCAAATTGTTCCAGTTTCACTGTGACTATTTCCACCAACGTTAGACAGTAATGTTATGAGTTTTCCCATACCTGTTATACTCTGGATTGGTAGCAAGCTGCGAGTATACAGATTGCAAACATAATTATAATATTTGGCTCCTGTCCATAGCCTCCAGGGGCTCTTCAGGCTATATCTGGGATGGTCTTCTGTCTTGTGATGTTTGAACATTACCTCAATGTTGTTCTGCCATGAATTATTGGTTGGTAGTTTACAAAAAAACCCCCACACCATTTCATTTATGTTTCACAATTAGCATTGATTTTGGTATTTTCTTCTTTAGACTTGCTTATTGTTTTTATAATAGCTTTGTGGAGGTATAATTCATATGCCATACAATCCACTCATTTAAAGTATACAATTCATTGCTTTTTAGAATATTCACAGAGTTGTGCAACTATCACCACTATCAATTTTAGAACATTTCTATCACCCCCCAAAAAAACTCTATAGCCTCCAGCCATCACATCCCATTTGCCTCCAACTCTTCCCCACCCCTGGTCCTAGGCAATCACCAATCTATGTTCTGTATCTATAGATTGGCCTATTCTGGACATTTTAAAAAATGAAATTATGCAATATGTGGTCCTTTGAATCTAACTTCATTCACTAGGTATAACGTTTTCAAGGTTCATGCAAGTTGTAGCATATATTAGTTCTTCGTTCCTTTTAATGGCTACATAATATTCCATTGTGCAGATATACCATATTTGTTTACCCACTAGTTGATAAGCATTGGGTTGTTTCTACCTTTTGGTTATGAATAATATTGCTATGAGCATTTGTATATTTTTGTGTGAACAGGATTGCTTTCTTTTTGATATGTGCAAAGGGGAACTATTTTTCTTTTTTTGGTCAATCTGGTGATCTTTGCAAAATAATCAAGCATGCAGGCTTGGATTCAGACCTGGCCTTCCACTTCTAATCCCAATCACTTTTCTCTAGTTCCACTTTCTTCCTTGTTAAAATGGGGGCAATAAGAGCATCTCTCTATAAGGGTTGTTTGGAAGACAAAAATGAAATAACTCATGCTGAGTTTTTAGCACAATGCTGGACACTTAGCTTTGGTTAAAGATGTTTGTCATTATTATTGCGTAATGGTAATGTGGATCAGGGTAGTGCATGGGATGTGGAGCTGTGGGGTGGGGAACGCTTAGAAAACAGCGGGTCAGAACTCATTGTACATGCACTTAGGTCTTAACGTTTTCCAGAATTGCCCTTCTCTAGAGGCTCTCTCCCAGATCCAAGATGACTTTGTTCATTTTAGATTCAACTCACCCCATTGATGTTGTAACCGGAGTCGGCATACATCAGGATTGGCAGGACTCGCTCGTGCTTAGCAAAATGGAAGTGTTCTGGAAATTCCTCCTTCTTGTAGACATGGAGGTGTGGGTGTGCATTCTTTAGTGCTTGGTACAGGACTTCCTCTTGTCCCGGTTTGGGCAGGATCATACCAAAGCCTCCATAGTCCACGATATCAAACTTGACCAAGTCCCTGAATCTGATGTACTTGGTCAACAGGATCTCTGTGACATTGGGCTTCTTTTTCACTGTGGTCATGCCGTGGTCTGATGTGATGATGACATTGAGGTGCTCAGTCAAGCTGTGCCTCTCAATGGCTTCCACCAGGTACCCTATGGTCCTATCGATTTGCTGAATAATCACCTTTCTGTTTTCTGTCTCGGGCCCGAATTTATGTCCCACATTGTCTGGCTCTCCATAGTACAGAGTCACGAAGTCAAAGTCTTCCTCGGTGAACCAGTTCATGACAATATCAATATTCTCTCTCCACTCTGTCTCGTTGCTGTCTGGGTGAGTGTAAGACTCCACCAGGGACCTCTGGACAGGTTCCCCTTTGTATTTAGCACCTCCCCCAGGATAGTGGAATGATGCCGTCTTCCTCCCCTGCAAACACAAGAAGAAATGTCCATCAGGGCCATTTTTTAAAATGTCTTTCTCATCATAAGCAAAGACCAATGTGTTTACATCCCTGCCCTCGTTCAGAGGCTTAGAAAACGTGGGCTTTGGAGTCAGACAAGGTTGGATTTTATTCCTGGATTTACCAGGATCTCATTGAATCTAAAACACTGTTAGCAGCAAGATGTGCTATTATTTGATGTGCTAATAGGAAGGAAAATGCTGCCAATTAAACTATGACACTCCAGTGATTGGAAGGTGCCCTCTAACTTCAGAGATGGCAAATTTAAAAAGAATTTCTCAGAATGGAGGAAAAGTGGTACTTTCTAAGTTGATGATGGTGAGTAAGTTCTTGAATTTCTTATGCTTTAGTGTTTCTACATGTAAAAGGCCAAAAAGTTGACAGGAATTTTCGGAGGATTGAGCCTGGTAACTTTAAGATAAAGTATTGGGCATCATGTTTTGGGACGAAGTGGGCACTCTTTGCCCTGAGATATAACAACTCATCACAAGCCTTTCCCAGTGTGTGTAGTGGGCAGTTAATATGTTTGCCTGTCCAGCACCCACTCCCCTGTTTGCTGGTTCAGAGCCCTCTGATTTTCCATGGAGATGCTCTTATCTGCCCTTGCTCCAAGGCCAGGTTCAAGATGTGCTGGCTCCACATCAGGCTCTAGAGGTGGGATGTGGCCCTAGCTTAGTCACAGAGGACATTGCATTTTCTGACCATTGCTGTTGGTTCATTGTGGGCCCATGGCCCAGTCAAAGCTGATGAGGTGCAATCTCGGGGCTTCCTTTGGGACTATTAGAGAGGGGAGAAGCTGCCCTACTGGTTTCCACATCTAATGCTTATAGAATTTGGGGCTGTTTGCAAGAAGTGGAGACTGCCATTTTTATCCTCTATTCAGATGTCTGCTCAACCCCTGGGCCTGATGACCTCAGAGGCAGAACAATGTGGCGGTAAAAGTGTGCTCTAATGCTGGATTGCCTGGTTATATCTTTTCTCCACTATCTGGATGCATGTTACTCAAATGCTGAGTTTCCTCATGAAGTGGAGAAGGAGAAAGAGTATTGGGCAAGGTGGCATGGTTGGGTGAAGAGTGGGCAATGATTACTTTTTCTAGGTTTTGTCTCCTGTAGGGTACTTAAGGTGAATCTGGAATGTGCCTGCAGACCCCAGGGTTGGGGACTGCAGAGGGAATATGAGATTATGGGCTCCAGTAATGACAGAAATGGCTGCAGCATGGGGCATTGGGTTCCTTACATTAAAGGAATGTGGTGGGTCAGCTATGAAATGTGGCTGAGTTTTGCAAGACTCCAATGGGGCCTGGAGTTGCTGTTTGACACTGAGAACCACCTCCACACCTGCCCCTTGTCAGTGGGGCCTGGTGACCTTCACACCTCTATGTCAGGCCAAGGGCAACTAGGCAGGACAGCACATTGCAGCCAATAGGGAAAGGGCCATGGCTTCCCCACAACCTTCCTTGGGAGGAGCTGACATGTTTTCCTTGTCCTTGTTTCCAGAGGGTAAACTAGAGAAGAGAGGTGTGTGTGTCTGAGAAAGTGGACCACAGGCCATGCTCCTTCTACTCCAGGCTCCTGGGGCCACCAGGCAATCTGTGGTGAGGGGAAAAGGCATCTGGGGAGGAGGGCTTTGACCTGGATACAAGAGGAAGATTTTATCATGAGTAGAACTGAGTCATCAGAAATGGGGCCATTTTAACAACACAAGTGACTACAAAGTCATGGAAATATTCTTAAGTGATCTGCTCCCCAGCGCAAGGGTGGTTTTGGACAAAGCTTGGTAAAATTTTTAGGAAAGGAAAAGAATTTTATGTCTGTTCACCAACAAGTTAACAAGATGGACTAAGTACGTTCTGTTTTTGTAAAGTAGGTCATCGATTAGGAATGGGCACATAGTAGGTACTCAATAGATTTTTGGTTCAGTGAATGAATGGCTTGCTTATTTGGGGAGCAAGTACTTTACTCGGTCTCAGCTAAGCTATTACCTTGAGGGCTGTTCTGTGATATTTCCTGTGTCATTCAAGATTTGGATATTCTGAAAAACACTCCAAAGTTCATTGGCTTCAATAGAATTAACAGATGGTGGTGATGTGACTATGTTGATTTGGTATGGAAAATAAATAACTAAGAATTTTGGGATATTGGCCCTTGGGTTGTGGCTATTTGGTCAACAAATGAGCAAATGAATATAACTAAAAGTAATGCCAGAACTTTCCATGTATGTCTGAGGGAGAAGTAGGAAGGTTGTAGGGCGTGCTATTGGTGCCCCACCTGGTCCCTTACTTGGCCAATACACCCACACCCACTTCTGTGAAGGTGGTTGCTAATGACTCTCAGCTGCCCCATGTTCTGGAAAATTACCCTTACCTAAGTGGCTGAGTCCTGCCTCAGCCACTAGGAAGGTGTCCCATACTGCTCCTCCACACCTAGCTGACCGTGGCCAGTGATTGATGATGGGAGTTCAAAAGAGCAGCTCCCTGGCCTCAGAGTGGGATAATACCAGGGTGCAATTCATGCTCCGGAGCTCCCCCCATGGGGTCAGGCTGAAGCTGGTCTCCAGCTGGGACCACATCTCCCTTAGCTCTTTCCTCTGTCCTGTTAGTTTTCCTCACTCCCATCTCCTGAGAGCTCTCCCTCACTGCATTACAGGCACTGAATCTCTGCTTCAGGGTCTGCTTTTAGGAAGCTTGACCTAAGGCAGACATCTTAATTAATGCTAAATACTTGACAAGTTTCCAGGAACTCTGCTATCCACAGTGATAGGTGAAATATTTTCCTTTCTGCCCTCTAGTATTCATTTTCTACTAGGTGATCCAGTTTCAACTTTCTCTAAAGTGCTTTCCCTAATCTGAAAGTGTCTTCATTTGTTTGCTTATTTACTGTTTATTTCTCCTCTAGAATATAAGCTGAAGGAGAACAGAGGCCATGTCAATTTTGCTGACCACACTTTTCCTGGGACCTAGAACAGGCCTGGTTCAGAGTAAGTACTAACTATTGATTTAAATGCATACTGAATGAGTGCATGAGTCCTATCCTATCTCCTTTTGTGGGTACAAAACCCATCCTATTCCTACTCCTGATTAAGTTATGGAAATGGTTACAGAAACTTTTTCTTTTCAGTTCTAGCATTTTATTTGTAACCTCCACAGGTAGTATATTTTCCTGTTTAACAACATAATTTCTATGGTTGCCTTAACTTCCAAATCCTCTAATATTTATTCACTGTATTTCTGATTGGCCATTAGCATAATTCTCAGTTTTAGTGATGGTACTTTGTTTAACTTACAGATAAATTGACTTTGCTCTGAGGTATGGAATTGACTGGAAGGAAGACTTCTAACATTTGGTAGAACATAGTTTGACTGTTTTTTTTTTATTATTTAGAATAAGCTGACATTGATATTCTGAGGGATTTAGCTAGCCTTGCATATCCAGTTGAGTTCCTGATTGCATGTTTCCCAACTTGAAATTGAATTGTTTTTTCATTCTGTATTCTCAACACACATCTTCTATAAAGATATCCCAAGCTATAGTCTTAGGAAACTATGATTTTTCTTACTTGGTCCCATAGGAATTTTAGGAGTTGTTTTGCTCCATGGAATGAGCTCTGGAAAGAAATGTGTGTGTGACCATGAGTACACCCATACACAGACATGTGCGTGCATGCACACACACACACACACACACACACACACATACACACTTGGCTTTGTTTATTTGGGACTCATGATAATCAAAAATGTTATTTTCAACAAATACTTCTGAGAAATATAATATGAAGACTTAATTGGATGCAAAAGAGTTGGTATTTACTATTCTACCCTTTAATTAGTATAATCAGTGTTTCTAGTAGCAATAGCAATTGGAAAATCACTAGTTTTATTAGGTTCATTACTTTCCTTTAGTGTAGTGTTGCATCAATGTGGCTATTACTCTTGAGTTGCTTCTTTAAAACAACAGTTGATACTTTCTATAGCAAAGCCTGACTGTTGGGTTTTGTACAGAGTCAATAAACTCTTTAGAACCAATAACTGGAGGAAAACTTTCAGTTTGGTTTTACATTTGTCTTGTCTCTTCCTTTTAGGTCATAGAATTAATGTCATAAGGCACACATTTTAGGAAGGCCTATGCATGGTTCATCGGGTTGTGCTTTGGTGGGGAGTATGTGTGGTTTACGGAAAGGAATTACTTATTCATTCTAGGGAATGACTGAGTGGACAGAGATAGACTCTATATATTTGAAATTCAGAAGTCAAAGTTGGTTCTGGGTGTTTTCATTGCTTTTCTGTGCTTAGAAGGAGTCACTGAACAGAAGGCAGCTAGATGTCCAAGATTCTGTTTTTCCCCCTCCCACACCTTCCAGAGGTCAGCTTATTACTCTTAGAGCTTTTATGATGCATAATAAAGACATAATTTGGGCCAATATTGGGATGCATTATCTTGCTATTAAAGCTTTCTAGGAAGATGCTGGCACCATTTTGCTTGTAGTTCTTGTAAGTTTGGAAGCTATTGTCTAGGAGATCTGGCTTACATTGAGAACCATAGCTGCCCTGCCCACCCTCTTGCCTACCATGGTCCTGTTACAGACTCTTGACACTCATACCCATGTCACTCAGATCATCCTCTGTCATCTCACTCTTTAATGTACTCCATAACTTCTCCGGACAGAGGCAAAGCATGCCTCTAGGATTTAATGGTTTTCCTTACCATCATGGCTACCTGCCTTTCTTTGACAATTAGGACTTTTGAACTTGGTGAACTACCTTAGCCATCGACCCTGTTCAGTTATTGGGGGGTGTTCATTGAACATCCAAGCCTGCTCTGAATGGAGCCTCTTGGTTTTATACCCTGACCGTTGGTGAAGCCCTGCTGGAATCTGGAATGCTCATGGGCCATGAATAATGGACACAGATGTGGTCAGCAATCCTGTCTTTCAGGCCTCATCCACCAAGGCATGTCAGTTCTTGTGTATCACGATAGACCCTGGCAACCTTAGTGTCACTGAAGGAAAACATTTTCAACATATTAAAGACTCATGCATCAGTCTCCACAGAGCTCACCCGGAAGAGACTTGGGAGAAGGATGGGTTTTCCTGCCCTCTCATACCCCTGCCTGGTAATGCATTTGGGGCTGGCTGGAATGCTGTTCCTGGGGTGCTGGCCTGAGGCTGCAGGTTTGCTCTCATTGCAGCAGCTTTTCTGCAAGCCCTGCAGGGAGCTGGCCGATGGCCCTGTCCGGTGGAAGGAGCTGCCAGGGGCAGAACGAGACACACCAATTTGACATTCACTTGCCAAGTGAGTGGCATGTTGTCAGTCTCCTGGCCCTGCACCAGATCCCTCTTTTTGCACAGCCATTCACGAATTCAGCAGAGAGGAAAAACATTCTGATTATGAATCGAGCAGAAGGAAACAAAGTCCTGTAAATAAATGGCAGTGATATGAGAATCATGAATAAAAAAAAGAACAGGAAAGGGAAATGCTACCAGAGCCCTCCTGCCATTGAACAGATACCATGGCGAGAGTCTAGAGAGGCCCTGGGCTTTGGACAGTAAGTTAAGAAAGATTATCCAGACCTCCCCAGCAGCTAGGCCAATGGAATAGCCACTGTGAAATCCATGGCTAGATGTTTTGGCCATGTAAGTAATATTATGTCATGGTTAATAGTGAAGAGTTGCTGATTCCAGAGTGAGTTTAAGTTCCAGCTCTGCCTCTCACTAGCTTTGTGACTGAGAAGTTATGGCACTACTCTGTGCCTCAGTTTACTCATCTGTTAAATGGGCACAATCAACGCTCACTTTAGAGTTGTTATACATTAATATATATAACACACTTAAGTCAGTGCCTGGCTAATAATAAGTTTTATGAGCATTATTTTCTTGTGAGAACAGAATTTATTTGCATGGTCTGTGCCTCAAAGTTTAAAAATGTGACAGAAGAGGAAGGAAGGTAGAGCCCAATAGTTGCAGAAAAAATGAACGTGGGATAGGATAGGATCATTGACCATCCCCTGTGATTCTCCTAGAGCTACACTGTTCAATATGGTAGCCCCCTAGCTACATGTGGTATTTAGATTTCAATTGAAATTAATTAAAATGGAATACAATTAAAATTCAGTTCCTCAGTCTTACTAGCTATATTTCAAGGGCTCAATAACTGCATCTAGTTAGTGCCCTCCATATTGGACAGTTCACAGTTGAACGTGTCGCTCATCACAGAATGTTCCATTGGATAGTTCTGGCCTAGAGCTGTAGTGACCACTTGAAGAAGTGCTAACGTGATTCAGCCTTCATTAATAAACATGACTGATAGTTTTTGAGCATTTAATTCCAAACACCTACAGGCATTATTTCAGCTAATCCTCCCTCCCCATGACCTATGAAGCAGGGACTCTGTCGATCTTCATTTTAGAGTGGGGGCAAGTCAAGCACGGAGTGGAAGTCATTGCCCCAGGCCACGCAGCTGAAGAACAGTGAAGCCAGCTGAGATCCTGCTCTGGGAGCCTGAGTCCCCAGCCTGTGCTCCGTGACATGCATGGAGTGTGACATGCACAAAGATGAAGTGCCAGCACCCAGGACAGCTTTGGAGCAAAGGCTGGTGTCTTGGGGAAGAAGAAAGAAGTCCTATTATAAAGGGACAACTTTGGAAGCTCATGGAGAAAATGCAAACCTGGCAACAGGTTTTGGGGCTGGGAGTTTACACACACAGCTCTGATTCTGCCTTTTCAAAGCAATAATGAATGGCCACTGGAATCCTTTCAAGTGAATGTTCTCATCAGAGCTTTTCATGCTCTGAAGATGCATTAAATAGTCAACTTTGTTCCTAAGGGCTTTTATGCCTAAATCTGAGGCAAGTGTATAAACAGATACTTATTCAAGAGCTGCTGGGTTCAGACCCTGTGGTGAGCCTTGGAGATACAATCATGATTAAGCCAGTCTCTGCCCTCATGGACACTTATCCATCAACAACATAACAGCTAAAACTTAATGAGCATTGCCTCTATGCTCACTGCTTTTCACACATCTCTCATTTAATCCTTAGATCAAATCTGTTAATTAAGCATATCGTCATGATCCCTGTTACACATTTAGGTAAATATGCCTAGAGAAGTTATGTCATTTTCCCAAGGTCACACAGCTTCTAACCCCCATCCCACAAGCCTAGGAATGAGAGGCAACATCCCTGGAAGCCATCCCAGGGTTTCTGATGGTACCTGTCTCTGGGCTGTGATCCAGAGGGGAAGAACACCATTGTCCCACCACTCAGTCTTGTTCTGTGTGGTCTTGAAGGAATACTTCCAGCCTGTCTCAGTGTTAAACATCATGTTGTGAATGACTCCGTGATCTTCAATCCAGCGACCTGGGGGATCAAGGAGGGAAGGTGGTGTTAAGTTCTGTGAACAGATGTGCTAGGGTTATTAATGTGGTCTTAATACCACCCCCCAGTACCCTCTGGCTGGCCTACGTCTTCTGGTGGACTGTCATTCCAGGTGGCCCCTGTGGGGCTTCAGACTTGTTTTTCTGGAGGTACAAACATTGGTGGCCACAAAGGAAGGGCTAATCACATCCAATACCTGCCAGATTGGATCTGTTCCCTGGAGCAGACCTCAGAGCCCAGGGGGAAGCTACTGAAAGAGGAAAGGCAGGGCACAGAGAGGCCAGGTTTCTTGGGTTACTCAGAAGCTAAGATCCTAGGATTTGGACACTTCCTTTGGGATTATTTTTCTTATCTTCTGTTTGTGATGATCTGATTCATTATTGAACATCCAGTGGGCCCGATTCTCAACAAACCTCCCAGGGTTTCTCCTAGGACTCCCATGCGCTGCGCTGTTTGAGGGAGCCAATGGAATGCGGAAGGATCCCTAGACATAGATGGGTGTGGATTTATTTTTCTCTACTTGAGGGAGGAAGGTGGATATTGGGGAACGTGAATAAACAAGGTTATTCTTGAAAACATAGGAACTGAAACAAGCATGAAAAATCCCTGTGACCTTACATTGAACCAGGGAAAAGGGGAGAGAGTGGATGTGGGGGGCAGTCTCAGAGGAGAGCTGAGCACCTACTCCCCCTGCCTCTGGGAAGGAAACATTCTGGGGGACCTTACTGATTATAATAAGATAGTGATGATTTTTCTTATAGACAAGGTAAACTGAGGCAGGGAATTGATAGTCATGGGAACAGAGAAAGGCAAAGCTCTCTGCTGGGTCAGAGCTGCCACCAGGCTGCTGGTGGGTAAAGTCCCCAAAGCAGGGCTAAGGCTTTCAACTGGGAAGAAGCAAAACCAGTAGTTGGCTGTAAAACTTTAAATAGTTGTTTCCACTTTGTACAAGTAGGTAGGCTAGGCAGCCAACCACATGTTGGTTTTCTGGAGAGAAGCTGTGCTGCTACCAGGGATCAAGGCCTTGCACTGTCAAGATTCCTTGTTGGGGATCAAATCAGATGACCAACAGGGGAAGAACAGGGTCCTAGAGCCCATGAGACCTGAGTGCCAACCCCGACTTGGCTTCTGAACTTGCTGGGTGAACTTGAACAAGCCCCTAATTCCCTTGGCCTTGGTTTGCTGTGTAATAGAGGTAGAGTTTGTGTGAGGGAATCATGGCACACATTTACCGTCACATTATATGCCAACACCTGTCCCAAGTCCTTTAGGGACATGAATTCATGTAACTTTCCCTATAGCTCTGCAAGTGGATATTACTATAATCCCCTTTAGAGATTCCCCCTTTGCAGGAAACTGAGGCACAGGGTGTGTTCAAGCTCATGTGGTGGAGCTGGACTTTGAACCTGGGAGGTTCAATGATAGCCTGTGCTTTTTTTGCTATTGTTTTCAGGTAAAATTCATGTAACATGATATTAACTATGAACATTTAAATACTTTATTTTTCTTTTTTCTCTTTTTTTAAATCATTAACATTGTAAAGTATACAATTCAGTGGCATTTTTGTACAGTCACAATGTTGTATAATAATCGCCTGTCTCTAGTTCCAAGACTTTTTATCACCCTAGAAGGAGACCCTGTATCCATTAACAGTCACTCCCCAATCCTCCAGTCCCCCGCTCCCTGGTGGCCACTAATCTACTTTCTCTCTCTATGGATTTGTCTGTTCTGGACATTTCATAGATATGAAATAATACAGTATCGACCTTTTGTCTCTTGTTTCTTTCCCTGAGCATGTTTTCAAGGTGTATCCACTTCGTAGCATGGACCTGTACTTCATTCCTTTTTATGACTGAATCATATTCCAGTCTGGATAGACCAGAATTTGTTCATTCATCTATCAGCTGATGGGCATTTGGGTCATTTTCATTTTTTTGGCTACTGTGAATTAGGGTACTATGGGAATTCGTATACAGATATCTGTTTGATCTCTGCTTTTAATTCTTTTGGGTACATGCCTGGGTGTAGAATTCTGAGTCAGATGTTTAACTCTATGTTTAAGTTTTTGAGGAACCCCCAAACTACTTTACACGGTGGCTGGACCAGTTTACATTCCCACCAGCAATGTACAAGGTCCCAATTTCTCTACATCCTCACACTAACACTTGTTATTCCTCTCCCCCCCCCACCTTTTTTTTATTATGGCCAACCTAGTGTGTGTAAAGTGGTATCTCATTGTGTCTTTGACTTGAGTTTCCCAGTGCCTGATGATGTTGAACATGTGCAGCTGTGCTCTTAATCTCTTTGCTACAGTGTCTCTCAGAAGTGGGGGTGCAATGCCTCCAGTGGGAGTACTTTGTTACGAGTAGGTAGAGGCCATAATGGGCAAGAGCCTTTCGAGTCTCACAAATGAATCATGGAAACCCGGAATCTGCAGCAAGACTTCTTGTTGCAGTGCCTGAGCTTTCTCATAGCCATGCCACACCCCTGCAGATGAAGTGGAAGCACAGGGATCATTTACCCAGTGAGCAGCTCGACTTTGCCTTTCTTTTTTTTTTTTAAACCTGCAATATCCCGGATTCTGTTCTGTCCACCTGCCCAATAAAAGCAAATCACCCTGGAATTACAAATGCCTGCCATTTCACCTATGCTAGTGTTTCTCCATGGCACTTTCTACCACCAGCATTAGGATCAACTGAGTTGCTTGTTAAGACTCAGATTCCCTGGTTCCCATTCCAGCCCTTGCTGAATCTGTACCTGTGGGGTGAGTTCTCTGAGTCTGCATTTTAACAAGCTCTCTAGGTGGCTTCAGCCCACTGAGAGGACCACCGGTTAGTCATTACCATACACACATTCATTCCAGCAGATTGCCCATTACTCCATCCCATTTGACAGCAGCCCTCCCTAGTGACCAGGGGGAGGGGAGCCAGCCATCAAAATCTGGCTCACTTGCTGTCTGGGGAAGCCTGGGGGGTCCAGAGTCAGCGGAGAGGTTGGGATGAGGGATTGGAGGAAGCAAACGATGCCACGGATGCAGAAATTTCCCCCTCCTGCACCTTAAGGATGCTTGCTTGCGTGCCCAGGGACCCAAGGGTCAGTTATAATTTCAGTTAAGTAGACTAGCCTGGGAACCAGTCATAGAATCCATCTTCCCCTCAAAGCGATGTTACTCAGGTTTCAAATAACTAAGCTGAAAATGAGCTCAGGGAGCGTGACCCTTCCGTTCTGTGGCACAGCGAGTCCCAGTAATTGCACAAAGGGAGCCATCTCTGTGGTGGTGGGGTTATTTCCTCCCTGACAGTTAAAGGCCTGTTCTAAATCCAGCCAGCGGCTGGGGACCTCTAATGGCCCAGCCGAAGTTCCCAGTGCCCCTTTGATTCCACTGTCCTACTGCTCAGGCTTCGTTATCCTGGTCAAGGGCCAGTTCTGGAATGTGGGCGAAATGAGACGGAGGAGAGCAAAAGCTAAGGAGCGAACAGCTGCAGTGAGCAGCATTCACAGTTTTACTTAAATTGCATTTTCTAATCTGGAGACAGCCAGGGACCTGGCTGGAAAATCTATGTGAAAGCGACACCGGTGACTGTGCCTGGGATTCCAGAAGCTATAAAGTAGCTGGTTTCAGTGAGGTCAGAAGATGCTGCCCTCACGGCGGTAGGATGCCATGCAAGGAGGGCTGGACTCAGAGGAAGGATACTCAGGTTGGTCTTGGCTCTTACAAGCTCTCTCTGTCTCTCTCGGCCTCAGTTTCCCTCTTTGTAAAACAAGCCAGGTCAACAATATCCAAGGGGCTTCCTGGCTCTGTCAGTCTAAGAGTCTGTCATCCATGTTATTTCAGTGTCTGACGACGTGAGTAATTATGCAAGTTCAACAGGATGTAGGATGAACTCTCCCTTTGCATGCGATTCCTGGTGCTTGCTAGTTATGCTTTAATGATCAGGTATAGTGCAGACTCCTACACTGTATCAGTTATGGCAGGTGTCAGGAAATTCCCCCAGCCGAGCATTTCAGGTCTGGGAACAAACCTGGATAGGTTCAACTCTTTCTCTTTTATTTATTTCTCAGACACCGACATATATTTCTCAAATACTTCAGAGTGAATTTAGGAAACTGAAATACAGAGTTTGGTCCAACTTGTCCTTCCTCCCTCCCTTTCTCAAATATTTTGAGCCAAGTACTATCACAGATTGTCTCATGGTATTTACAGTTTAGGGGGCAGGGGAGAGTGAGAGAGTTAAAAATAGGAAGAGCACGTTCCCAAGTGCCTGCAGTGCTCCCAGACACCCTTTCTTAGACTCCCTCTTACTCACAGGCCCTGCTGGAAGGGCACCATGTTTGTACCATGTGATGTCTCCTTCTTGTCGTTAGTTGATAGGCCAGAAATCCAATTCTCTCTCTGTCTCAAGATTTGAACTGGGAGACACAGTTTGCTAATCAGCTGGTGGTGGGCTCAGCTTTCTACTATGGTAGACGATGAATGCAAAAAGAAGCTGGTTGCAAGTGAGAAAATCAGAGATAAGAAAGTCCATGGGTCTGATCAGAAAGACCACAGGGCTTCTGAGAACCAGTAACAGGAAGTTTCCACTCTCCAACTGTTTCTGATTGGTTCCCATTTTCATGAGTTGGCCTGTTCGAGTCTTGTAGTGTGGTCCTTTCCTTGAGCCAGCATGGTGGACTTCCATTCCTTACAGCCATTGCTCCCTGACATGGCTGAGAGCAGGGCTGTGCCTCATTTATTTTGGTGTCTCTCTGGGGCACAAAGCATGGGGCTTTGCTCTTAGGAGGCATTCAACAAGTGTTTATTGACTTTAATCGAACAAACTCCTTTCTGCCCTCTGCCTCATTTGCAGATGGCCAGGTAGGATCTAAACAGGTAGGAAGCAGAACTTGATTTGGTCCAAAGTCAATTTGGAAAAAAAATACTTTAGTGGGATTAAAATAATCTGTGCTACAATTGAACTCAATAATCCCTCACCCCAACATTTGCTCTGTTTTTCAGGAGGAGCAGTGTCTATTTGCAAATAGTCCATTTGGGCATAGATACACTTTCCTGCATTCACTTATTTAATAGTAATTTGAGGACCTCCTGGGTGTCATTCACTAATTCCTTTGAACTAACCTTACCATATAAACTATAAACATATCTTTACTTTCCTTGCGCTTCGTGAGCTCTAGTGCTTGAAGTTCACATTTCCAAAAGCAAAGCAGAAAATGTCTTAGTCACCAGCCAGTATGGAGTCAGCAAGGAAGAAGAGGTGCCACAAAGCAAGTCAGCTAACCACTTTAAATGAACTCAATGCTTCAGTCTTGAGCAGGGAAGCTCATTCAGACGTGCAGCCAAGACACTGATGGAAAAACAGCCCCCAGTGGGGATCAGAAACACATTCACCCCCAGTCAACAACCCAGAGTGCCACACACTGATAATGCACTGGAGCCATAACAAAAGTTTGGAACTGCGAACAGGTGGCTCAGGGAAACTTAATGCCTTTTCCACTCCTGCTGTGGAAATGAGGCTTGACCCCAATACTAGCACCTGATAATGGTGGCCCTTTTCTGGACAGAGAAAATAAAGCCCTACCGTGCCTATTTTACTAAGCTGCTCTTGCTCATGTGTAAATGCAAATGAGAAATGCTGACACTGCTTCTTTTTGACATTGCTTTTTAATTATGGCCATTAATAAATCATTTTATCCTTGAACTAAACTTGAGAATGGCCCTAAGGCAGAGGCAGGATTCCTTAGGAACTAGGCCAACAGAGAATGGACTTTCTCGCCCCCCCACCTCTTCCTTTAATCTGCTGTCAGAAACAGAAATGCTCTTTTCCTTCTTAAGGAGCTGGAGCTGACGGCTACCCTTGAGTTCCATCTGGGAACGCTGTTGACACACAGTTCCACCCTTGCTTTACTTATCACTGTCGCAGAAACAGGATCTGCCCTGTCTTCTGCATTTTCTTTCTCACTTCATTTTCCCTTCTTACCATTGTAGTAGGTTGAATGGTCCCCCCTGCCCACTAAAGATAGGTCCGTATTCTGTGAATGTTGCTTTATTTGGAAACAGGGCCTTTGCAGCTATAATTAAGGATCTTGAAATGAGCAGGTCATCCTGGATTGTCTATGTGGGCTCTAAATCCAAAGACAAGTGTCCTAAACAGCAGAAAAGGAGAGGTCACAGACAGAAGGAGGCAATGTGACCAGGGAGGCAGAGACTGCTGCCACAATCTGGGGAATGATGGAAGCCACCAGAGGAGGCAAGGGAGAATCCTTCCCTAGAACCTCTGGAGGGAGTGCTGCCCTGCTGGCACCTTGATTTTGGACTTCTGGCCTCTAGACATTTTGTTGCTTTAAGCCACCAGTTTATGGAACCGTATTGTTTTGTGTATAAGATGCCCCCCCCCATATAAGAAAGACAACCTCTACTTTTCTAACCCAACATTAAGAAATTAGTATAAACTAGTTACTCCCATGTATAAGACGACCCCTGGTTTTTGGTCTAACAGTTTTAGACAAAAGTATTGTCTTATACAATACACGGAAAAATACAGTACATTGTTATAGCAGCCACAGGAAACTAATACAGTCATGCTGTCAGTCCCTAGTGGTTCCAGCTTCTGGTCTCACTCAAGGCCCTGGATTCCAGAGCACTCATGGTTTTTTGTTTGGTTGCTGTGGTGTTTTGGGTTGAGCCCTCCTCTTGTGTGATACAGAGACCCTGAGCATCACCAATCCCCTGGGAGCTTGGTAGACATGCAAGACTCTCAGGCCTCAGCCTAGACCCACTGAACCAGGACCTGCAGTTTAGCCAGATCCGTGGGTGTTTCATACACATGTTCAAATTTGAGTAGCACTAGTAGGAGAAACTGAGGTGGCAATTAGGTATTTTCTCCACCTCTAAAAATTCTACTTTCTTCATGTTAAATCTGTTAAATATGGCATGGAGGTTAGGTTAAAACCAAATCAAACCAAACCAAACCCTCAGGTTAGAAATGCCTATTGATGTGTTATGGATGCATGACAAGATGTCTGGAATTTGCTTTAAAAGGTTCCAGAAAGGAAGGAAGGAAGAAAGGAAGGAAAGTGTTTTGGGAAGGGACAGTGGAACAAGACTGGGAAAATGTGGACAAATTCTTGCAGCTTGGTGCTGAGTTCATTGCACAATTTTTTCTGCTTTTCCTACAGACATTTTCATAATGAAAAGTTAGGAGATATCCTGGTTTCCCAGCCTTACTTATTTTCAATGTTTTTCATGACTCCATTTCTTCTGCCTTTGTGGAAATGACTGATGTTGAGGGGAGGGCATCATTTTTGTCTCCAATCTGTGGTTTTCTTTGCTCTGTTTGCCTGTGTTTGGGGCTTTGTTGACTTCTAGGACTTTTTCAACAGAGAGCTGTTGCTGGGGGAGCAGCATGGGAGCTGAGAAAGGTTTACACTTTACAGTCTCTTCTAACTAGGTTTGCAGCAGCATCTGCTCGGCCTGTATTGTTACCAGCAGCAGGAATTTAATTTCCTTTCCCTTTCCCTACCTCCCTTACCTCTTTCCGACATTTTCCTCCACATGCTAGAAAGTCACCTCCCTAACCTTCAGCTCTCTGATTTACATGTGATTTGCATATTATGCATAGTCCAGGCGTTCTCAACCGGGGGCGATTTTGCACCCCCGCAAGGAACATTTGGCAATATCTGGAGCTAATTTTGGTTGCCACAGCTGGGGGAGGGGTGCTGCTGGTGTCTAGTGAGTAGAGGCCAGGGTTGCTGCTAAACACTCTACCATGCACAGGGCAGCCCCCCTAAGACAAAGAATGATCTGGCCCAAAATATCAGTAGTGCCAAGGAACTCTGAGTTAGTCCCCAAATCATCCAAGTACTTTGGGCCACACTTCCTTTGCTCCTGTGTCATGTCAAAGGGAAGGTGGCCTGATGACCAATGACAACTTTTACCTCCTATAGGTTGATTTTGGGAAAAAGTGTAAGCGACTGATTATTTGTGCAAGTTGTGCCCTGTACACCTCCGGGGGCACCACCCACATGGTATTCATGGAAACAATTTCTTCCCTCTCCCAGAATTGTGCTGTATACCATCTTCATGGCTGTAAGTGGTTACTCTGGTTTTGGGGTTGCCCTGGGGGTGGGGTCCTGGAACTGAGTTTCTGGCCAGCAGGGGCCCTGAAGCTACTACCATCAAGTGTCTTTTCAAGGAAGGAGAAAATGTTGAGCAGAGAGGACCTCACTTTTATTACTCTTGACCATCATCTGGTTGCAGAGCGTCTCCTTTTCACCCTGGGGCCATATCCATTTGACTAGATCTGAAATCGTCAAATTATAATATCATGGCCTATGCTTTTGTCCAAAACACGTGATAACTTCTTCATCTCAGTCCGTTTCTTGGGGGAGAAAATACATGCTGTCGCCATAAGACTCCTCCCTCCCCACCATTTGCTTGGCGGGGTTTCCTTAGTTTCAGCAGTGAGAATAAATTATTCCCACTGGTCCTCAGTCATTTTGCAATAAAACCCGACATTGCATAAATGTTCATTGTCATTAACAGTGATGGAGCAGTAAGTACAGGCTTCTGGAGAGAGAGGGGGAATCAGGTGACTTCAGCTAGCAGAATGAGCTGCTAATGCTGGGAGAAGGGCTTTTCATTTCAGTGAGATCTAAGGGGGATTGCAATAGACTTCAGGGAGATGGAGGGACAGGGCTGGGAGGGGGCGGTTTGCACGTGCAGTCACTGAATCCAGTGGGAGTCCGTGCTCTGTGGCCAGCCCCCGTGATGGAGTTGTGATTCCTTGGGACCCAGTACTCGGGTCGCTGGACTGCAAACCCCCAACCCCTCACCGTCAGGCCCAGGCTGGTGGGTGTGACTCTGTAGTTGCTACCAGTCCTTCTTCCATTGCTCTTCCCTCTGATAATAGTTCCTGGGTTTCCTCTGGGGACCCACCAGCACCCCACACTCTCAATCCACATAGTTTGTGTGGGGCTTGCCACCCACTACTCTAACCTGGGTGTTCAGCATCATTCCAGCCCCTTGGCCACAGCGATTGGTTATGAGAAACAAATTGGCCCAATGAGAATACCCAGCACCAAAATTCTTGGGAATTTTGTGGTCCTTGTCCCTCTTAGGAAAGCGAAATCGAGAGAGAAAGAGAGAGAGAAAGGGAAAGAGAGATTGATCAATCATTCTGATGACACAGTTTGAGGACCTGGATATAGTCATATGTGAAGCTATCAATTAATGGTGTTATAGGGCTGTTATGAGTTGAATTGTGTTCCTCAAAAAAGGTATATTCAAGTCCTAAACCCCAGGACCTCAGAATGTGACCTTTTTGGAAATAGGACCATTGCGGAGATGAGGTCATACTGGTGCAGGGTAGGCTCCTAATCCAAATGACTGGTGTCCTTAGAAGATGATGGCTCTGTGAAGACAGACACAGGGAGAACACAAGGGATTGGACAGAGGGTGGAGTGACAGATCTGCAGGCTGAGGAACACCAAAGATTGCCAGTGAACTACAGTGAACCACAAAGTAGGATTCAGAAGGAGCCCGGGCCTCCTGACACCTTGATTTCAGACTTCTGGCCTTCAGACCGTGAGACAAGAAATGGCTGTTGCTTTACGCCTCCCACTTGGTGGTATTTTGTTATGGCAGCCCCTGGAGGTAAATATAAGTAGTTTCAAATTAATAATCCCTTGTCCTCCTCCTCTTCCCTTTCCTTCTCTTTCTCCTTTTTTCTTCTTCTCTTTCTCTTCTTCCTCTTTTCAAAATCCTCTTCATTTTCGCCTAAGCAACAGGAGGAGTCTAATACTGATGTAGTGATGTGGGGAGTCCAGCCTCCACGATCACTCATTGCTCTTCTGAGCTCCCCGGGGACTCAGAGGTTAGGCCATAATTCTGGGGGTGTTTCTGGAGCTCCACTCTGGGGCAGCATCCCCTGTTACCTGCTGCCTCTACACAAAGACTAATGCTCACCCACTGGTTATTTGGACCTGAGAACCCTGCCCTCCGCCCTCCCCCCCACGGTTATACATATCTGGTTTAATTCTCCCCCATGTGCATACGTGACACCTGTGCTTGCTTCTAACCATTAGAATATGAAAAAGTTGGAAGGGTGTTGCAGATGTAACCAAGGCCCCTAGGTAGTTCACTCTGAGTTAATCAAAAGAGAGATTACCCAAGGTGGGCCTGACCTAATCAGGTGAGCTCTTAGAGGAGGGTCCAGAGGAGAGAGACTCCTCTCCTGCTGGCCTCAAAGAAGCAAGCTGCCATGAGTTCTCAGCTACAAGGAAATGACTTTTTCCACCACCATGAGAGCTTGGGAGAGGATCCCAGCTGAGCTGGTACGCAGCCTTATGGGGCCCTGAGCAGAGGACCGAACTCGATCTGCTCAGGCTCCTGAGCTGTGGAAACTGGGAGGTAATCAGTGCGTAGTGTTCCAAGTTTGTGGTAGTTTGTTACGCAGCCATAGAAAACTAAAAGATCTTTCTCTCTTAAGGAGCTTCCGGGTGCTGTGGCCAAGCACCCCTTTGTGTGTGTGGCATGGAGGTGGGTGGGGGTGGGGTGGATGGGTTGAGGGCATTGGAGCCAGGTGGGCAGGAGAAGAAAACTGTCTTGGAGGCGTCATGGCCGATCCAATGAGGGAGGGGAGAGGCTGGATAAATATGTGGGCCTGCCTAGTGCCCAGCCTGGGGAGCTGGAGGGAGAGCATTACCCCGCAGCTAGGTCTCGCTGCCCACTTGCAAGCTTACTTCCCTGCCTTGCAGGTGGCGCTGGGGGTGCAAATACTTGGAAGAAAACCACACATTCTTTGTAAGGATGCAGACATGTTCTTGAGGGGAGAGTTGGTAAGGGCTTACATTTTGATGACTAGCCAATTTTTTTTTCCAGATGTAATAGTAATGTTAAAATCCACAAGTTTAATTCTTAATTGCACCAAGTAAACTTAGCCATTGAAGTATTTTTAAAGTTATTCCCTCCAAAAAACTGAGGAAGCTTTTACTTTTCCACCCCACATAACACGGTTTCCCAATGGTTCTGTTTTTGGAGGACTTGCAATTGATGCACAAACCGGTTTGGGGATACTTCAGGACTTCCTTCCCCAAATAAAAATTAATCTGGACAAATTAAATATTGCATAGATTTCTCTGCAGATTCTTTTCTTTAGAAGCTAAGTGCAGTTACTACGGAATATAATTTTTACCTATTTGCTCCACAGTAAAAATGATCTGTCCTGAAAAATATGATGGATATATCCTGTGATCTTCCCGTTAATAGAATTGTTTTTCCACAATGATTTTTTAAAAATATATTTCAAAATAACCAACTCCACATGGGGCATTATTTCAGCCTTTTCTGACTCAGAGGCATATGAACTAGTGCCCAGCTTCTGCTTCTTTTATATCCTCCTCCTCAAGTGGATAGAATTATTTAATACAGGTTTGATGTAGGACAATTAACCCTTTACAAACATTTACAATTTAAGTTTAAAGTCATTGACTAGTGTGGGAAAGAAACACTCTAATACGAGGGAGCCTACTCACTCAGTTCAAAATTTAATATTGTTTTCCTCCTTAAATAACATTACTTAATTGTCATGAGGCAGCTATGTGATTTTCAATAACTACATTTAGGGATCCCTTCATAGGATCGATTAGATAGTCCAGGTGAAATGGTTCTAGAAGTCGAGGTGGTGTCATCTCAGAAAACTCCTCTAATGTATCAAAAATCTATTGTGATATCTGGATGTTCACAAAAAGGCTGAATTCTTCTGTGACTCAGACAGTCTCCTCTTGGCAGGAGCAAGCCGAAGCTTATCCACGAAGGGAAAGGTGCTTAATTCTCAACGTTTCTTCCGAGCTTCAATTCAGACTGCTGAAGACACTGACTCCCAAGAGAGCAGCATGGTCTTTCCACATTTTTACTACCTTAAGATTGGAACCCTTTAAACTCATTCATCACTTTTTTTTGTGTGTTATTCTTTGAATAACCAATTTAAAAAAATCCTCTCTCCCTTTGGCTGTCCCCTCATTCAGACAGCCAGGACTTCTGTCTTCTGTGCTTCAAGGCAAGGATGCCACCGGAGAAAAGTCACCGAAAGCAGAGACTGCCAGGGCTCTGGAGTTTCACAAGCTTAGCTTCTTCGGGGAGCCACAGGGGAGGGGAGGTGCAGAGAAAGGTTTGGGGGGGGGTGCAGGTGAGAAAGGACAAAGCTCCACTACCTGATGCCCTGAGCTGTCAGAGAAAGGCTGCAAATAGGCAGAAGGAAAAGTGGGGCCTGTGTCCTTCTCTGGTGGAACTAGGGAAACAGATGCAATCCCCCCTCCCCAAATGTCTGAGGGATCTGGGAGCAGAGGGGACATGAGTCTGTGTCATGTCCTGGAAAGATGGCAAGGCCCTGGAAACAGGTAAGTGTTTAGTTGTCGTCCCCACTGCCTGGCCCAGTGTCCACGTGCAGACAATAATCTTTGAATGAAAGAATGCAAACAGCAGAAGCCCACTAAGAAATCCCTCTGGGAAAGCTGCTGGGGGTCATGTGACCCTGAGGGCTGAGATCCCTGCCCCACTGAAAGCTCTCAGGCACGAGGAGTCCCAGCTGCCCAGTGCGGACTGTGCCCCTAGTGGCCCAGTGTTCTGCCCCTGGTAGCCAAGTTAGGTACATTTTCGGGGGGCTCCCTCCTGGGCCCGGTGCCTGCTGTGGGGCATCCTGGGCTTTGCTCTCTGCCTGGGGCCACCTGGCCCCGGTTCCTTGGTCACAGCTGTGCTATTGTCCTTTGCAGCTGAGATGTGAGGCAGGGCAGCCATGCTCCCCCTTCTCACCTTCCTCGGTGTTAAATTGCCCAGAGCTGTTTGTGAGAACACAGTTAATTAGTTTAATTAGTCGTTGGGCCGAGAGAGCCCCTTTCATTACAATTTGTGTCAGGCCTACCTCCTGAGATCTGATGAGGTCTCTGGGTGCTGGCAGCACCCATTTTTATCCATTACTTTTTCTGTTATGGATGATTCTTTTCCACAGGGGGGTCAGACAGAGGTCGGCCTGCACCCAGCTTGTGAAGATGAATGCCAGTGGTTTTGCTGGGTCCAGGGTGGCCTTTCTTTTGTTAATGGTCAGGATATACCCCCGTTGCCTGGAAGCTCTAAGGATGGGCAACATTCAAAGGGGTTTGGAATGATTCCTTCATTAAGCCAAAGCTATCGGAGGGCTGTGGGGATCGAGGACCTAGTGTCGAGGGCTGAGTTCGAATCCTGCTTCTGCCCTAGGGGAGATTTGTATATTCCTCAAGTCTTGGGTGTCTCACCTGTAAGGGGTTCCTGTCCTGACTTCATATCACTGTTAGGAGAACTGAAGGATGTGATGATTGTGGTACCTGTTGGGCGTTTTCATAAGCCGGGATCTCAGCTCAACCCCAGAAGGCAGTGGTTGTTCAGCAGGGGCCTTGGGCAATGTCCAGAGACACCTTTGGTTGTCACCACACAAATACATATTTGTAGGATAAAAGTCCTATGTGTGGAATTACCGAATAAGAAAGTCTGTGCGTTCGTGATCGCGTTGGAAGTTGCCTGGATCTGCTCTGTTTCTATTACCTGCTGGCAGTGAACATTGGAGAGGAGGAGTTGGGGTGATTTTGTCATTTTTAAAATTTGCTCTCACTGTTTATATCTTCTCATCAAAACCCTCCTGGGCACAAATAAAATTGTAATATTTTGCCCGTCGTATTCTCAGTGTGCAGGGACCCAGTGTTGGCCCGTGGGAGATCTTTTACGTATAATGACGTGAAAGCCTCCAGAGGGTGGCATTTGCTTTCTCCAGAAAAGGGCCATTACTTCCTGCTTCCTGGCGTGAGTAGCTCCCCAATGACTCACCTCTCCAAGAGTTTACATGTAGGAAAATCTCTCAGCCAATCTCCCTCTGAGTGGCTGTTCAGCTTTAGAGTTTTTGAATTTCGGAGGTGAGAGCCCCTTTGAGAGTCTGGTGAACGTGATAAAACCCTCTCCCCGACAAAAGGCACCAGCAGCTTGTGTGTCATTTCAGAGGTTCCTGGAGCTGCCTTTGGACCCCCAGGGAGTGGCTGTCAGGATAGGGAGGAGGCTCATGCTGCCAGGTACCCCTCTCTGCCCCTCAGGGTTCTGAAGACTCCCTGATCAGAACTGGGCAGAACCAGTTCCCTGGTTCCAGGGCTGGCTCCCCACTTTCCCACTTCCGGGCCAAGTGGCTGGTCAGTTACTCAGCCTTTCCGAGCCTTAGCTTTCTAATCTGTGGAATGGGGATGACACCACTTTGCAGCTGGAGAAATGGAAGCTATTGTTATTCTTATTACGGTGGAGTCCTTGGCAATTGGGATTCTGGAACAACCGTGTTCCTTCTTGTCACAGACACCTCACACATGCTGTTCCCTCTGCCGGGGACACTTTTCCTTCCTCTCGTCACTAGAGGTCTCTCTCACTTGCAGCTCAGCTGCCCCATCTCACCACTTCCTGGCCTCACCAATTTCAAATCTTCTCATTCTGCCGTCTTCTGGATAAACTCTCTTCCTTCTTGGTGGCCCTCTGCGTTGCAGAGAGATCTGTTAGCATGTCTGCTTGTCTGATGTCTGTCTGCCCCGTGGACTGCACAGTCGGAGTGAGCTGGGGGGACCAGCACGGGCAAGGACCCGAGACAGGTGGGTCTGAGTAGAGGCACAGGCCTGAGGCCTTTGTGATCTGGAGGGGAGCCTTCCAGGGGGAGAAGGGGGAGAGAGGCCAGGAGAGAGCAGGTCAGGCGCCAGGCTGGCGGTGGGGTGGGGAACCTGCTGGCCACAGAGAGACAAAATTCGCCTTCTCTTCAAAGAGCCTGGGTGTCCCTCCAGCTCCCCGTATTAAGCAGGATGGTTACTTGATCTAATTGAGTGCTTTCATCTTTAAGGTTTTCTTATTTTTATAAAATTCTTTTAACGATTTCCTTTTTAAAACCATCACCAGCCACTGTGTAAAAGGCAGTGAGGAGGGTGGGGTAGGCCTGGGGGGCAGGGAGACCCCTTAGGAAGCTGCATTCCTGGTTCTGATTCTGTCTGCGATCCACAGGCTCTAGACACAGCCCTGAGATGCCACAGTAGTCTTAGTGCTACTAATAGGAGGTGACCCCAAGTTGCCTGAGCTGTCTCGGCCTCCCCAGAGCTGACCCCGAATGGGGTCTGTCTCGGGGAGTGACAGGTGCTGGGGCCTTCTACCGGCATTCGCGGACTGGCTGCAAAGCGGAGCTCACCTGAGATCGTGGTGAAGTGGGATGGCGAGGTCATGGTCACGAAGGGTGGGGTGAGGTACTTGGCCTTTACGCCCTCCCGGGCCAGGCGGTCCATGTTGGGGGTATCCACATCCTGGTCGTAGTCCCAGCGGAAGCCGTCAAAAGAGATCAGCAGCAGCTTGTTGAAGCTCTTCTTCCCGGGGACGGGGTGGCCGCTGGCCCAGCCCAGCAGGACCGACAGCAGCAGCCCGAGGGCCCCGAGCCCCGTCATGCTGCGAGTGCCTCACACACACACCTCGCAGAGGCCGTGGACCCGCTCCCTGTTTTATCTGCGGTTGAACAAAGTCCGGATTGATAATTCTGCCCAGCTCCGTCGAGGATGGGAATACTGGAGTGTAACCAGACGGCACGTTTTACATGATGAAATTGTTCTGGAAATGGGCGGTGGTGGCAGTTGCACAACATCGTGAATGCACTGAGTGCCACGGAATTGCACACTTTAAAATGGCAAAAGTGGTAAATTTTATGTTATATGTCTTTTATCCCAATGAGAAAAGTCAAACCGGGTCAAAGACTTTGAACTCTTCCACGAATTCCCCTGTTGTGAAGATTTCAGGAACAAATTAGATCAGTGCTTTTTTTGCTCACTAGATCCTGTTTTTATAGGCAGAGCAAATGAGTTTTCATTATGATTATTAAAACAGCCAGCATGGATTAAGTGCTTGTGAGGGCTGGGAACTGTACATATATTATCTATCCCCTTTAATTGTTATTTTTTAAAACCTAGGAAGGTTATTTGTTGAAAAGTCTCTGTAAGAATGTTTAAACATTATTGTGGTCAAACATATATGCACAAGATACAACTTACCATTTTAACCATTTGTAAGTGTACAAATTTAGTGATACTTAGTATTTTCACAACGCTGTGCAACCGTCACCACTGTCTAGTTCCAGAATATTTTCATCATATAAAAATGAAGCCCTATACTCATGGTTCCTCATTCTTCCCTCCTCCAGACCCCAGCAACCACTAACTGGCTTTCTATCTGTTCAGATTTACCTATTTTGGACATTTTATAGGTGGAATCATATAATATATGGTCTTTGTGTCTGGCTTCTTTCACTGAGTGTCATGTTTTTAAGGTTCATCTATGTTGTAGCCTGTGTCAGTGGTTCATTCCTTTCTATGGCTAATAATATTCTGTTGTGTACTTACTCTACATTTTATGGATCCATTCACCAGTTGATGGACATTTGGGTTGTTTTACCTTTGGCTATTATGAATAGTGCTACTGTGAACATTTGAGTACAGGCCTTGGTTTAAATAAATCCTGCTTTCCACTTAATTTTTGCAATATATCCATCAGGTAGTTTTTACTTTTTATTTATTTATTTATTTATATTTATTTATTTATTTATTTTTAGTTTTTACTTTTTAGCTGGGTTAATAGCTCATAGAGGCTATGGGACCAGTCTAAGGTCACATGGCACAAGTGAGGTCAGGACTATAGTTTTCATACTTGGCTACATGTTTGCTGGGCACAGGGGTTTAAATTCCCTAAGGGAACCAATTGCTTTGAACACGTTTCAGCATCTTCCCACCCACTCCACATTTATTGAGCACATACTATGCATTACATGCAGGAGACACAGAAGTACAGATACAGAGGTTGCCTCTGTGTGGCTCAGAGTCCAGGCAATACTTAAAGGGTTCCATGCAGTGGAAGGGTTGTGCTGGAGGTGTGTGGGGGAAGTGATGCAGGAGCACAGGGAGCAAGTGGGTCCTAACCCTGACAAACTGGGCAGGGGAGGGCTTCCTGGAGGAGGTGGTGCTTATTTCGCAGGCTGGGAGGAATTAGCCTCTTGGAAGCACCTTCACTCATCTGCTCATTTGGAGATAACAAGTCTCCTAACTGACACCCTTGTCTCTGGCGTCTTCCTGTGGGTGCATGGATGACACTTAACCTTTGGACTTTTAGAAAGTTTTAAGAGTTGTGTAAAGATGTCACCAGGGGGTTTCCTGGTGACAGTTGCCCAGGTTTTCAGGTGACGTTTTTTGGAAGGTTTTTTGTCTTGATGTGGCACCCTGAAGGCTGGATATCAGACTCAAATGAGATGACCCATTTCCTTCCTGCTTGCTGAAATTGCCTGAGAAATCCATTCCAGGCATTTGCTTAGGTTGAATCTTTGGGGTGAGGAGGTGGTGTGTCAGGGGACCTCCGTTTTGTATTTGCATAACTTGGCTTGTTAGCACAGTGTTTGGCTGTAATTAATTAGCACTGTGTTTTGCTATATGAGGGATTTTCATAGAATTTTGTGATGAGTGTGCAGCAGTGTGGGTGAGGGTGTTCTGAAGCTTGCCAGGCCTGCGTTTACATCTCAGCTCTGCCACTTACTATCTGTGACACTTTGGGGCAAGTTCCAAAACCTCTCTTTGCCTCTGTTTCTTTCTCTGTAAGAAGGAATGATGGTGTATTTCCTGACGTTATGAGACTCTGATGAGATGCCAGCAGGAATGCTTACTGCTCATGGGATGTCTCTGTCATCTCCCAGCCCCCTTGTAATTTATGGCCAGTGTGCTGTGAGTAGAAGCCACATCCATCACTTCCAGCTCAAAGCTTTCAAGGACTGGTACATAACCATCCTACTCTCCGATCCTCTCTACAGTAACTGTGGAAGCCTTGTGTTCAGATGGAAAATTTTCAGCATTCTGGGTCTCTGAGTGACTGTATGGAGCATAGTCCCTGGCCAACCCATGGTGGACATGCAATGTGAGGAGGCAACCTCTGTTGCCAAGCCCTTGAGATTTGGGGGTTAATTTGTTACTGTGGTATAACCTAGTCTGTGCTGGCTAATGCAACACATTAAGCACTTACATTGGCCCCCGGTAATGGTAAGTGCCCAACAGATGTCAGTTACTTTTAGTATGATGATAAATTGCCACTGATAGTTTCATTATTTGATCCGATGAGGCCAACGATGCTATTTTGTGCTTGGACAAATTGGACTTGGCACTTCTCCCAGCACGTGGGAGGGACAGATGATGGAGGGCCAATAAAGAAGCATCATTATCTGTAGTTTGTGTCCCTGGATACCCTTGGTGGCAATGAACAGTGTGTGCTACTCTGAGACAGCCAGGCCTGGAGGAGAGTTGCTGTCGATAGCAGGATTAGGACTGTCCAAGGCCAAGCATTCTTTGGTCTGGAGGGAACCTTGAGTCTCTGGGGAGTAGGCTCTCTGAGGGACTATGAGTACTCGTACTGTGGTTTGGCTCTTTGGCCATTGTATACTCATCAGTCAGTACCTTTTAGGGACAACCCATACACATTTCTATATTCTGGAAACACAGAAAAAAAATGGCCAGCAGTCATGCAACAACCCACCAGTCCACTGAGACTTCCCTAAATTACAACATTTGGTATAATCAGCAGAGCTTAGTAGAGGGGGCTGGCTCAAGAGGATTCTCACTGTGATGCTTATGGTAACAGCATGGTGGTTTGTCTTGGTTTCTTTTCGGTGAGTTCTGGTTTGGAAGGCATAAATCCATCATTTGTTGAGCAAATATTTATTGAGCACTTTGGATGGTGTGGAGGATGAAATATGGAGGAGAGTAAATCTCTTCCTGCCACTATGATTTCAAGCTGTCCCAGTATTCAGCTGTGGGACATGCAGGCTTGACAGTCCCACAGTTCCAAAAATGTCTCCCAATAGTGCGGTCCTAGACTAGATTCTTCCTTGCAAATCCGGTAGGGCCATTTCTGACTCTTCTTTTGCCTGGCTGATATGTCAGTCATGGGGAACTGTTACGGAAGTGCAGTGAGTTTGTGAAATTTAAGATTTGTCAAAGAATACCATTAAACTTAGTTAAGAAATCTTAATGTTTATGACATAGTCACTGGAGTGTGTGTATGTGGTGTGAATTCCACAAATATCTTAGGAATGATCCCAGCTGGAGGAAATGTTCAGAATGCTTGGTTGCAATGAGAGAAACCCACATCTTACTAGTGTAGGTAAGAAAAGGGACAATGTTCTAGTCTGTTTTTTTTCCCCGAAGCATACCCTGAAACAAAGATGGGAGTATAAGTGATTGATTTGGGAGATGATCCCAAGGAGCACCAATATGGGAATGGGGAAGTGATTCAAGACAGGGGAGGAGGACGGCCTGAGGTGCATCAGTCTTGGGTGTATGCAGCTAGAATGATGAGTAGCAACAGTCTATGGGTGGGGCATCTGAAATCACTCTGTAGAAGGGCAGGGATGACCCTGGGCTCCAGGGGCCAGGGACTCACACATCACTAGATCTCTCTCTCCGTCTTGGTCTCTGCCTTTTTCTGTCTATCAGCTTCATTTTCTCTTACTTGGGATTGGTTTTCTCAATAAGGGGAGGAATGTGGACACAGAAGCTCCTGTTTCTTTTCACTCCACAGTTCCTGTCATCACAGAGAATGATTATATTTTTCTAGTTCTAGTTAGGACTCCTCCCAAAAGAATCCAAGGGAAGAGCTTTGATTGGCCTGTTTGGGTCAGTGCCCATCCCTGGACCAATCAACTGTGGCTGGAGGGCAGAGTCATGTAGGAACCCCCACTAGAGCCACGTGACTGGAATAGGACGATGTTCAAGTCTCAATAGAAGGGAGCAGTGGTAGGCTGAAAAAATAATAGATGTGATGAAAGGAAGGAATTAGGAGACACTCATACATCCTCTTAAACCTGTTAGTTACTGGGGCTTAGGCGTAAACATTTTTTTTTAAGTATAAAGTTTCAAAGTGGTTTTCTCAGTGTGATTTAGCAGAAAGGCAAAAAAAACTACTATTAGCCAAACATTTCCTATGCACAGGCTATTGCTATGGGTTCAGATACTTATTGATCTTTGTAAACCAAAGATCAGTGGTTTACAAGAGATGTAAAACTCAAATAGGATTGGCTTCTGGTGGGACTGAAGTTAAGCAAGGAGAGAACTGGGATGTAGGACACTCTAATTTCTTTCTTCCATTGAGTACTGTCATGTTTAGGTTCTAGTTGGGAGTGGATGTACCTTATGGGAGGGTCACAGACGCAGATATGTGTGTGTGTGTGTGTGTGTGTGTGTGTGTGTGTGTGTGTGAGTGTGTGTGTGTGTGTGTTAGGTAGTTTCCAAGATGAGTGAAACAGCCCACAAATGCTCTTTGCAGTGTGATTGTGAGTCCTTCCATTAAGACTTGAAGTTTATTTCTGTTTCCTCAAATCTGGGCTGGTGTACAACTTGCTTTGACCAATGGATGTGGCCCAAGTGATAGTGTCCAACTTTTGTTCCCAGGCCTTGACAGCCTGTGTAGCTTCCCTTATTTTTGCTGTCTTGGAAGCCAGCACCAAGTGAGTCCTGGCTGTCCTTCCCAAGGGGCTGTGGGGACAGAGGGCCCTGGAGGATGAGTGGCCATGTCGAGGAAAACCAGGTTACTGAGCTGACAGCCAGCAACAACTGCCAGGCATGTGTGCAAGGCATTACTGACCTTCCATCCCAGCTCTGTGTGGCCCCACCCAAGTGTGCCCAGGTGAGACCAGCAGCGGAATAGAAATGAGAGTGTGACCCTATGGGGTGCACATATCCCAACTGCTGAAGATCCATGAGTTCCTAGGATCCAACCCCGAGCCAACATATGTCCTCAACATCTTTCTTGTTTGAAACATCTATGAAAATAAGGTTCAAGGACTTAAATGTTTTAATGCAGTTTTAGGTTCACAGAAAAATCTAGAGGAAGGTGTAGAGATTTCCCACATACGCCCAGCCCCTGCACATACAGTCTCCCCCATTGTTAACATCCTCACCAGAATGGTACATGTGTTTCAATTGATGAATGTACATTGACACAATATAGTCACCTGAAGTCCATAGTTTATATTACAGTTCACTCTTGGTGTTGTATCAAAAATGTGGACAATGTGTATGAAATTTTCACAGATTTGGACCATCTCAGGCAAACCCCAAAGCTTAGAAATGATTTTGCCTCCTGGAATTCCACATGTAGTTGAACCTTAGGAATTCCTGAGAAGGATCTGAAATGAAAGAAAAGTAAAGAAGGTATTCCTATGTCTTCACTTCAACAAGGTGCATATTGCGTATTAGTTAGACTAAGTAATAGCATTAATTAAGCCAGATAGTGTTTTTAAAGACTTATATAGCCTCAGGATTGGCAGGATTGGAATGACCTCACAGCATCTGTGACATACCCAAGACCTGGAAGGGACCCAGGTCTCTTCGGGCTAATATGCTATTTCATTAAATGTCACCACGTTACAACCCCTCTTATAAAGCTCCACAAATATGGTTCCAGAAGCATTGACAAAATATCCAGTAAAATAATTTTACTGACAATTTCAGGAGAACATAGAAAAAGATTATGTTGCATACCATATGGCAAAATCTCCATCTTTTGTCATTTCAAGTTATTGGTCTTTGTTTGAAATTTGGAGCCATGCTGAACAAGTCGAACCCCTTTCCTTACAACAGATGTTTGCATACAGCCGTATATCCCCTCCTCTCTCTCCCTCTGTCCCTACCGTTTTAGAGCTGTATTGGCAAACTTTTTCTATAATGAGCCATGTAGTACATATTTTAGTCCTTGTAGGCCATACAATCTCTGTCACAACTCTGCCACTGCTGCATGAAAAGCAGCCATAGACAATAGGTAAATAAATGGGCATGGCTGAGTTCCAATAAAACTTTATTTACAAAAATAAGGGGCAGATTGGGTGTGGCCTATGGCGTGGTTTCCTGACCCCTGCTGCTCCAGAACATTCTCTTCGGCCTGAACATCTCAAACTCTTTTGACCATTGCTGCTTTGGAGTGGCTTTGATTTTATTCCCTATGGTGGGAACCGTTTTCTGACCACCTGTTAATTTGTACATCTCTTAAAATGTGGCCCCTAGAGCAAGATGTATTGTCATCTTTGCAAGGACTTAAATTACACTTTGCAAATGTAATGTCATAACACTCTCTCGTGTCATGTCTCTGCACAGGACAAAAAGAGCAGGAGTGAAAATCACCCTCGGAAACTCTGACTTCATGAAAATTGGTGAGACTTCTAGACGAAGATAGTAAACTTGTTAATTCATAGACTGGAGGTGTGATCTGTCAAGCTTGAGTTTAATATTTGATGCGCAGAGATTAGACGGGGAGGCAGAGAACAGCTTCTATCCTCCAGTGAGAATCCAGCAGATAACCCTGTGAGAACTTTCTAAGCACTGAGATGAAGGAAAAAGATGGTGTTAGGAGAGCGAAAAGGTCCATAATTAAGGCTATGACTGTGCTGGAAGAGGTGAAAGAAGAAAATTAGACTTCCAGGCATGAATAATGAGAAATCGTTGATGGAATTAGTAGTGTAGAGTAGATACTAAAGGCTTCTTTATTCCTCTCATAGTCAAAAGTTTTTGCTTCAACTGGATGGGGGAAGAAAAGGCCAGTATGTTGAGAATCCCATTTCACTAAGTATGGAAGGAAGGCTTTGGAAAGGTTTCAGAAGAAAGGATGACATGTCGGGGTTCATTGGAAGTCACCAGAAGCTGAGCCCCCTCCTGGCATAATGCAGGGACCTGGCGGGTAAGGGGATGGCATGCGATCAGCACAGTCACCTTTGAAGTGTTGGTTGCTAGTCCGACACTCTAGACTTGCTCACTAGATGAGCCCTCCCATTTCTATAGCTTTAGCGGCCATCCCTTGGCTGTTGACTCCTGAATGCCCGCTTCCAATTAAGACTTCTCCTTTGAACACCAGATTTACACATCCAACATTTTTCTTGTCCCCCCACACATGTCAACAAAGGTGACATCTCACACTTGACGTGTCCAAAGCCATGAAAGCCAAACTCTTGCTTTTCGTCCCCCTCCCCCCTGTGCATGCCTCCCCCTATTCCTTAAATAGAAGCACCAACTGCCCAGCTGTTTGGGGTAGTAAGCCAGGCAATCCCCTCTTTTGCCCTCTTTCCCACTTAGCAAGTCCTGTGATTCTGAACTTTACCTTGAGTTGTTCATTCTTGCCATCTTTACTGTCACTGCTTTAGCCTGGGACACCAGCCTGTCTCAGCCGGGTAGGGCGGCAGCCTCCTGATTGGTGTGCTCCTGCTCTCTCTCAGCCCTTAGCAGCCCATTTCCTACCTGGCAGCTAAAGTGATCTTAGGGTTCCTGCTTAGGCTTCCCATTGCACAGAAAGCAGAGTTAAGACCTCGAGTCTGCTGCCGGCTTTCCCCCACCTTTCTACCTCCTTCAGTCACACTGGCTTCCTTTTGGTTCTTTGAGCCCAACAAGCCTTTTCCTATCTCAGGACCTGTCATTCTTGGAAATGATTTCCCTCTGCTTTCCCCCAAACTGGCCTCTTATTACCCTTTAAGTCTCAGCTTAAATGTCATCTCCACAGAGACCCCTCCCCCTCTTATAAAGTGGACTCTCCTTTATTCTCCATATCAGCCTCTTGCTACTTCCTTCGTGGACTTCTTTTTTTTAATTCTATTTTTCTTTATAATTTTTTTCAGGTTCATAATTTGTTGTACACATTGAGTATCACATGATGAGTTGACATTAGCTTCTCCAGGCTTGGGAAATTAATAGATGAGATACAGCTTAGAATACTTTTATGTTGCTTTCACAGCTGGAGTTTTTTTAGACCTTAATTTGAAGTATAAGACCAGCAAAGGAATTCCTCCATATGTGACCAGTACACAATTCATTCTACCTGGGAGCATATAAGACTTGAAATACTTTTTGATACCAATGAACTGGAATTGGGCATCAGTTTCTGGACCTGCCATGATTTCAATCTTTCAAAAGGTAAGAATTCTGCAGGCTTTGTCCTTCAACGTACAAAAGTACCCCTCGGCCCAGCCAGAAGAAGCCTCCTTTCTTTATAATTTTAAAAAAATTATTGTTTCTCCCAATAGCTCATAAGTTCTTTGAGGATAAGGCCATACCTACCTTACTCATCACTGTATCACCAGCACCCAGCACAGTGCCTGGCACATAATAGTTGCTCAATAAATAAATCCAGAGGGCAGGGATAAATAAATGGAGAGTTGCTTCTCTAAATTGCAGACAGTGAGCTTAAACACTCTGTGCTTTTTTAATCAGACATTATGTGCAATTAGACATACAATAAGTGATGGTGATGACATCTGTGTTTTGCCTGATGTACATCACCAATCACTAAATTAGTTGTGCCTGTTTTGACAGTTTTGTTTTCAACCTAATGATTTCTTTCTTTTAACTTATGGCTTTTGGCTTTGTTAGCCTGACAAAGTGGCAGATTATATTGGTATTTACTCTGTTATTTATGTCATTAACTCATAAAATGTCTTTAGTTTGGGTAAGAAGCCCCAGTTAGGAAAATGTATTAGGGTGGTTTGGGTTATGCTGTTGTAAAGACAACCCTCAAATCTCAGTGGCTCAACTCAGCAAGGTTTATTCTTGGTCACGTTACATGTCTAGTGTGTGTCTGGGCGTTGTGGGGGTGGTCTGTCCATTCTAGATGCCTAGGAATTTAGGCTGTTGAAAGCTCCAGCTGTATATATCTCCTTGATCAACAGTGCAGGGTGCAGGGAATGTGGTGAATCACACAGTCTCTATGCTCTTCCACTTGGAAGTGATGCAAGTTACTTCTGCTCATGTTTCATTGGACAAAATGGATCACATGGTCATGTCCAACTTCCGCGTGCCTGGAAGGTGAACCAAAATATTTGTGAACAGCCTCATTGACTACTTCTATCAACTACACAGAAGACTCATTTAATGTAGTTACTTATTTCTGAGTCCCCTGAAGTGAATTGCAATCTATTAACCTGCAGGAGATCTGTGCGATTCCAAGCTGTGATTGCACACGGTTTTGTTTCAGAATATCAGACTTAAGACTTTCGTTAGAGGACGGTATGGTGTGATGGTTGAAAGCAGGGCCCCAGTGTTAATTTGCTTGTGCTGTTTCTACTGCTTTTGGACTGTGCTACCTTTGGCAAGTTTCTTTACTTTTTCATGCTTCAGTTTCCTCCTCAATAATGACATTATTACTGTTATTATTACTATTTATCCCAATGGGAATAGCCTAGTGCTTAAAACATATGGGTTCAAAAATGCTATTTATTATTATTGATTATGGTAGGTCACTACTAAATTTTGCCAGAATTGGAGATCAATAACTTTTAACACTTGATTGGGATCTATCATTGAAGGAATAGGTTTCTGAAGAACAAGGCTGGGGGAAAGGGACAAACTTTCGTGGGTGTTTTAAAGGTTGTGGACTTCCGTTGTATGGACTTGGGGCCCAATTCTAGCTTGAACACCAGATAGCAAGGCAGCCTTTGATACATTCCATCACCTCCTTGTTGCCTCATCTGTAGCAGAAGGAGTTATCAGCATCCATTTTGTTCAGGACTGAGTTAATGGTGATTAAGTAAGAGGGAATGACAGTAACTCCCATCAGTGTTCAAAAAGTGTTAGTTTACTTCAATTTTAATTGTCTATTCCCGTGTAGCAAATCACGAACTTAGAGGTTTAAAACACCTCCTGTTTGTTATCCCATGGTTTTTGTGAGTCAAGAGTCTGGGCAGGGCTTCACTGCATTTCATAAAGCTGAAATCAGGGTGCTGGCTGGGGGGTGTCTCACCAGAGGCTCAGGGTCTTTATCTGAGCTTATTCAGTTTATTGGCCAAATTCAGTGTCTTGTGGTTGTCAAACTGAGGCCCTCAGCTCCTAGAAGATACCCTTCTCTGCAGGCAGCTCACAGCATGGCTGTCTGCTTCTCTTTGGAGGCCAAGGGGTGAAGCTCTTTGAAACTTTACCTTCTTTAGAGGGCTTACCTGATTACGTCAGGCCCACCCAGGGCAATCTCCCTTTTAACTCCTTGTCGGGTGATTAGGGACCTTAATTACATTTGAAAATTCCTTCCCCTTTGCCATGTAACCTAATCACAGATTCTGCTCACACCCAAGGAGAGGAGATTAGGCAGGAATGGATACCAGGGAGTGGGGGTCTTGGGGGCCATCCGAGAATTCTCTGACAACTTCTTTCCTCTTAAGAAGAGCTGATGGTGGGGGACAGTTATCACAGATGCGTGCAGCCCAGAGTTTGAGAGAGCCTGGTGTTGGGCTAGGATGGAGGAGGCTGAGAGGTAAATGAGGAAAACTTTGTCCATTTTGTATTTTGTTGGGGCTGTACCTTCCCAACAAGCCAAGACCAGGGTCAGACCAGGTCATTTAGACTCTTCTTCTCTCTTCCTCCCAAGGCAGTGCCTGCAGTCCCTCATCCCTTCCTCTCCCACCCTGAGATCCACTAGGTCTGAGCTGGAGTCGCCAGGTGACATGATCAGAGATGCAGGTGAGCAATTGGTAGATTTTCAGGAACAGAGAAATACTGAAGATAGTTCTTCCAATGGCTTCACAAACTGCAGGCACAGGAAAACAAACCTGAAATGAAATAAAACCCAGCGAGGAGATGAATGTTAATTGGTGATTTTTTTTTCTGAACTCTGCCAGATGTCAGAGGCTCTTCGAAGCAAAATGAGTGAGGTCTCGGTGCTGCAGAAGGAGGGCCCGAGAAGCTGGGGTGATGTGCTGAGAACCAAATCATGAATCACCTGTACAGGAAAACAGTCTCTTCTTGCTCACAGGGCTGTGGGGTTCACTTGATGACAAGCAAGATAGAAGTCAAAGTTGGCTAGGAACCAAGAGCTGCTAACTCTGCAGACTCTAGGTTCCTCTCAGCAAAGCCTCTTGCATAACAAGGTCATTCCCAGGGAGCGAGCTGAGAGGGTCATTCTGAGAGCTTTTTTAGAGGGCCTGGGACACGTGCCCACAGCTCCCCTATTGGGACTGCGTGGGGGAAATACCAAGGAGTCTTGAGCCAGCCTGAGAACCCCGTTCCCTCCCTGTGAAAGCTCCATTCTGCACTTTGACATTGTGCTCAGGACTTGTCAACAGCTGCCCTATAGGACGGACGGAAACCGCTTGCTTGTACATCACTGCCAGACAGGATGGAGAAGGACCCTCCTTTGTCAACGAAAAAGGTGGCATGATAGAGTAAGATGGAGCATCAGCCTGGATTAGGAAGTGTTCTGAGAATCGATATAATTCCAAAAAGGGAGGGAGAGCCCCAGCCAGCCTGGGCTTGGAATGACGTTGATAAAGCTGGTGTTGCTCAATGGGATACAGATTAGAAGCAGCCTCTGTCCTCGCCCGGTGCTAAATGGGCTGTCTGCGAGGTGAGCTAAAATTCAGAGTTGGTAAACAATTGCGAAAGACCACGTATCACCGAGTGTTGTTGATAAATGTTAATGAGACAGGAGCCAGCGCTGAGATTGGGCAGTATTGATTAAGAGAGGAGATAAAATACGCTGGCCAGTTCTTGACAGTCTAAGACAGTCTAAGGCATTTTGTTTAGAGTATCTCTTGTCACAGCACATATCCTTGTAAATCTGGGGTGTGATATATGCTATTGTCTCCTCCCCTTCTTCCCTGCTCTCCCCCTTCCACTCATATGCTGTTGCTCATTTATTCCTTCCTTGAACAAATGCTTGAATGCATCCTACATATTCACACGCAGGGCAGGTAGTAGACGAAAAGGACCCAGTTGCTTTTCTCTTGGAGATTGCATACAGTGGTAGGTGAGATGCTTTTAAAAGGCAACTTCAAGGTATGGGGTCTAACTTTGGAAGAGGCAGGGGTTCTTTAATGGGGGACTGGGTCAGGAGGAAAGGCTTTCCAGGAAAAGTGATGGCTGGGCTGAGACTGGAGCATGTGTGGGAAGGGGCCAGGGACCAGGAGGAACAATGCTAAAGAGCATCCCTGTGAAGGCACGTGGGGCCAGAGTGGAGCTTCCGAGGGTTGTGGTGGGAGCAGCTGGGAAGGACGGGGAGAAAGGTAAGAAACGAGGTGAGAGGAGTTAGTGGTGGAGTTGGTTAAATTGTGTCCCCTCAAAGATACGTCTAAGTCCTAAAGCCCCCTGTACCTGTGAACGCGAGCCTATTTGGAGATGGGGTCTTTGCTGATGTAATCAAATTCAGATGAAGTCGTATAGGATACAGGTGGGGAGGGCTAATTCAACGGCTGGTGTTTTCATAAGGTGAACAGGAAGGTTTAGGTATGGAGACACCGAGCAGCCATGGGGAGCAGGCCGTATGCAATGGAGGCAGAGACTGGGGTGAGGCAGCTGCACGCCAGGAAATGCCACGCGTTGCTGGGAACCAGTTCCAGAAGCTGTGGACGCCTTGGTTTTGGACTTCTGCCTCCAGACCTGTGAGAGAATAAATTTCTATTGTCTTAAGCCATCTGGCTCGTGGGAACATGTTAGGAACTAGCAAAGAGGGGTGGAGTAGGTGGGAAGGATGTTCCTGCTTCCACAGTTACGGAAAGCTGAGTAAATGCCAGAAATGTGGTTGGTGATAACTGGGGTACTGGGGTTGCCAACTCCATTGTCTGCAAGAGCTGGATGGGGCCAGGGGTGGACAGAGGCCCTGTCTGGAGGGACAGACACTCGTCAGCTTCAGCTGCTGTGCCCTGTGTTCTAACTTTTTAGTAGAAGTTAGAAATCAGACATTTTTTTTTAAGTATGGGAAATCCTTATTTTAAACTATTGGTAACTAATTAACAAAAATGTAAAACCACTGCGCAGGCAAAATCAAGCAAATCTGTACCCCTGATTTGGGACTTTGGTCTATCAGAGACTTCATGAGAAAAGTTTAAAAGTAAGTGACATCATTGATGTAAATTGCCCCACACAATTATGTTGGTTTTGGGACAGTTTAAAAATAACCAGTGCCCCTTTAATACTGGAGGAGAGGTCTGAGAGCTCTCCAGGGAAACCTAGAATGTCCATTACGGACCCAGCCGAGGTTTGCAATCCCCCCATCCCCAAACTTTCTAGGGCAGGTGTCCCTCCTTGCACATGGTGAGCACGTCAGGTTCCATTTGGAGGTCAGTGGGGACCTCAGACTTTAATGTGCACACACAAGTCACCTTGGGATCTTATTAAAATGATTCTGGTTCAGCAGTTTGGGATGGGGCCTGAGGTTTTGCATGTCTGACTGGCAGCCTGAGTTGTGCCAGTGCTGGAGGCTGCTGGCCTTAAAGCCTCACTTTGGGCAGTGAAGTTTGCAAGGCTCTGTGCACCGCAGAAGAGAAAGTCCTCAGCTCTGATGCTCATTGAACCTAGCCTGTCTGCCCACCCGATGGGGATGGATGGACAGGTGGGAACCATAACTACCTCCCCCTTTAGGAGCAGGGAGTAGGGAGCATGTCGCTCAACATGATGGAAAAGTTTGGAGAGGTTCCTCTTGCTGCCTTTGGCTCAGTAGATGGAGTGGGAAAAGGGCGAGTCTGTTAGAGAGGAAAGTGGCATTTGGAGAGCCAGCTGCCCTCCCCGGACCAAATTCCAAGCTCAGCCTTGGGAGCCCTGCCATCGCTCCTTCTCATGCAGGTCTGTGGCATCTGGCCTCTCTTCTCCTGAAAACATTTTTCTTTGTGCTTCTGGAGAAATTGGACCCATAGAGTTGAATCTGCCTTCAGGCAGTTGAATTTGCCTGGCCAGCACTTACTCAGCAGGTAACCACCAGGCTCATTAACCTTGGCTTGTTCTCAAGAGGATTTGTTTTTTCTCTTTGGTGTGGGGAGGTGGTGGTTGGAGAGCTTATGAATTATTCTTTGATCATTTCTGGAGTATGTTGAGAGCAGAGTCATTTATTTCATTGAGTAAACATAGTTGGTGTTCCAAGGCCTGTTTGTTGGTGTTGGTGTGTGTGTGTGTCTGTGTCTTCTGTGAGTGTTCAGCATGTGCGTGCTCATTTTAAATGCTGAATAGTGTGACCTCTCCCTGAAGACATCTCTTACCCATATGCGGTTGCCAGGAGATCTGAAAAACCAATGCCTAAGGTTCTGTTGACACCGTGCTTCTCAAATGTCATCCTTTGCCCGCCTGCATAAAATCACCTGGAAAGCTTGCCAAAATGTGGGTTCCTGGGCCCTGCCAGGGACCTGCTGTACTAGTACCTCTGGTCAGTTAATGCAGGAGTCTGCATTCTTAGCAACTCTCCCTGCCCAGTAATCTGGAGGATCACTGCTGTCACAGGGTTCTGTCTGGATGTCAGCTGGGTCATTCCATTTGGGTAGTTGTCTTGCTTACACCAGGGCTGGGCAAGATGTTGATTGCAGTCCCCTGGTGGACCGCCAAGCAATTTTGGGGTGACCACCTGAATAATAAAATAATAACTAACGGACCATGACACTTGGAGAAGTAGCCCTTGCCCTGAAAAAGGCTGCCCAGGTCTGGCTTACACAATATACCTGTATTTTATATTACAAAGCACTTGTGTTTCTCAGGGATCACCAGGTTGACTTTTTAAATGATCACCGTGGCCCAGTGTAGTGATGCTTGCTTCCCATCTTCATTTCCTCATGTTCTGTCAATAGCCCTGGTTACCATCTGGGACCCTTGCCTCCCCCACATCCCAAAGGCCTTCCCCTGGTAGGTGATGGAGTCAGGATTCAACCCCAGGCAGCCTGGCTTCAAAGTTGGCTCTCTCCTCCACTGTAGTACGCAGCTGGGGACCCACTTCAGGGCTTACACTCCCTTGTACACAGAGCCCTTTCTTGCATCGATGACTGCCTGCTTGTTCACCTGGGACATGGGGTAGACCAGATGTACCGGGAAGTTATCACTTTGTGGGCAGTCCCCAGCCATTGGTGGATAAACCCCAGCTTCCACCCCCTTCAGGAGAGAAGCTTCTGAGACACTCTCCTTGTAGCCTCTCTGAGATTCCCAGTGCAGTTGAGCCCCAGTTGCCCAGAGTAGGAACCTGCTCATCAGACCTCTAGGTGTTTCATGTTTCCACTCCCCTATTAGTGCCTCTTGGGATCACCTCCCAAATCAACCACTTGTGCCCACATCCCTGTCAAAGGGGGTCTGCTGCTAGAACATCATGTGCTTAAAACTGCCATAAGCATAGCATCTCATTTCATCTTCACATCAGCCTTATTCATCAAGGAGGAACCATCATCAGCCCCACTTTACAGATGGGGAAACAGGCTTGGAGAACTGAAGGCATTTGGCCAAGCTTCGGTTCAGAGCCAGGACTGGAATCCAGGTCTGAGGGCACTAACGCCCAGGCTCTCAGCCTGTATCTTCTACTGTGCAGTGCATGGGTAAGTGGTGGGTGGTAGGTGGCATGTATTGAGGTTGGGTGACCTTCCCTTCTTCTCTTGTCCCACTGCCAGTTGGGAGGGGCATTCATGGTGCACCTCTTTAAATTTTCAAGACAGGTAGAGAAGGTGAGAACCCTGACCCCAGATGTGGCTCCCATACCCCATAGTGAGTCAAGGTGCTTACCTCAGGCCTGGCTAACATTAGCCTTTTAAGAACAACTTGAGCTGAACTTGGCAGAGTGAACCCCAGCCGAGACAGATCCTTTCTGGTGGAGTGCCCACTCTCTCCACTGCCCCCAGCCTAAGTATATCCCGCCCCCCCCCCCAACTGTGAGCTGACCTCTGGGTCCCAGGGAAATGCTTCTTTCCAAACAGACTTTTCCCGGTGGGAAAGCCTTCCAGGGGTTTGTGTTGATTGATTTCAAGTCTGTGATCTTGCTTGCAGTTGCCCAGGTTGTTCCCAAGGTCTGCCTTCATGTTATGATTTTGCACTTGAGCCCACAGGCTATTCTGCCAAGAGCAGAATTTCTATTTTAAAAGAATAAATAATAAACTGCTGTGGAATGATAATAAGTTCCAGAGTCTCCTTAGGTCTTGCTTGTTCATTTGGTGAATCCAGCAAGTTCTCAGGCTCCACAGGTAAGAGGCAGGGAAGTCAGACACCTGCCCAGTAAATAGCTATGGAGTACTTAATATGTGTAGTCCAGTGAGTGTGCAATCACCAACCCAGGAAGTGCTGTGAGGGAAAAGAAATGGTGACATGAGAGAGAATAACAGCAGGCCAAATTTTATAACTGTTAGTGGGTTTGTTGCATAGTTTCTTATAGAATTTATAGATTTTGTAATTAAATTATTATAGATCTTAGAGCTGTTGTCCGCAATGATAATTATAGCTTATTTTTTATACCATTCATGTAAAATATAGACATGCAAATCAATGGGATTATGCTGTGTGTATTACTCTTCAGCTAGCTGTTTCTTTCACTTTATTTATTTATTTAAAGTGGTGACACAAAGAGATAGTTTATTGAGGGGAAAGTACTCTCCAAAGAGGTAGGAGCGGGCTCGAGCAAAGAAAGTGGCTCAGGAGCCCCGATGAACGAGGCTTTGGGGCTTTTATTTTCCTCCATGTCTTCAGGGGAGACACCTCTGGGCGTGGGGTCTCTTGATTGACAAGTTTGACAAGAGGTCTATTACACAACGCCTTCTGACTGCGCATGTCCTTTCCCAGAGTGTTTCTTTCACTTTAGACTATATCATGGACCTTTTTCCAAGAGAGTACATAAAGACTGCCTCATTATGATAGAAACTTTCAGACATATACAAAAATAGAGAGACTAGTAAAATGAGTCTCTGCCACACCCAACTTCGGTAATTATCAACTCCTGTCCAAACTTATTTCATAGAGATGCCCTTCCTGCCTGCTTCTCCCTTCCCACACTATTTTGAAGAAAAATCTCAAACATTGTATCACTGCATTTATAAATATATGAGTATACCTCATTCCTTTTGAATGGCTGTATAATACTCCACTAATACATATATCATTTATTTAACCTGTCTCCTCTTAATGAACCTTTCAGGTGTGTTTAATGGAAGTAAAGTCACATTTTCTAGTTGTAAATGTGGAATTAAATAAAAGCTTTTTTTCCCTTCCTTTGATGGGCCCTTAAACTAAGGATGCAGATTCTCTAGACTAGAGTAAAACAAAAGTATGCTCTCTTGCTGGCTCCTGCCACTTCCAGACCCAGTGGGGAGGAAGGGATGAGGTTTGCCGGCCGTGGGATGGGGGCTGGATTGCCATCCCCATAGAGAGACCCCAAGAAGGGTCAGGGAGGCACAGGAGTGCCACCAGTGGGTCCCAGCAAGTGTTGGGACCAGGGAACAGACTTGAGTGAGTACTGTCGTGTCCTGGGCTGCTGTACCAAATTCTAACTTGGTGGCTTAAGACAATAGAAATTTATTCTGTCACAGTGCCACAGGCCACATGTCTGAAATCAAGGTGTCCTACTCCCTTGGCTGTAGGACACAATCCTTTTGCCTCTTCCAGCTTCTTATGGCTCCTGGCCTCCCTTTTGTGGCTGCATCACCCCAATCTCTGCCTCTGTTTCCACCTGGCCTTCTTCCCTGCAAATCTGTGTGCTCTTTTCTGTCTCCCATAAGGACACTTCCATTGGATTTATAGCCCACCCTAATGATCTCATTTCAATTTTTACCTTAATTATATCTGCAAAGACCCTATTTTTAAACAAGGTCATATTCTGAGGTTTGAGGTAGATGTGACTTTTGGGTGGATACTATTCAGCCCTGCTACAGGAAGCGTCCTGGTACTTCCAGATGCCCCAGGCAAAAGGCTATGACTTTTATGAGGCCGAACACGTGTTGCTGTGGTGTCCAGCCAGACACAGGCCAGGCAGTGGAGCAGTTGGCAGCATTGACCTGCAAGCAACCAAGAACCCAACTCTTAGCAGGTAAGTGAGAAGCTCCAGAAGAAACCTGGAGGCTGGTGTTTTGGGGGATGATTCAGGACTCTGGGTTAGGGATTGAAATGTAAGTGAGTGAGGGGGGCTGGGCTTGACCAAGGGTGTGTGTGTGTGTGTGTGTGTGTGTGTGTGTGTGTATGAGAGAGAGAGAGGAGGAGATATCTTTCCTAGGGGATCTCCCTTTTATGTCTCATAGGTCAAGACTGGGTCACATGGCCACCCCTAGCTGCAAGGGAGGCTGGGAAACCAAGCATCTCTTTTACTCAGTCTCTGCCAACAGAAGCAAGCAAGAAAGAAAAAGCTGAACGGCCTCTACCCACAGAGACAAACAACCCTCCAACTCTTCCAAACAAACCACTAACTAACCCATTACGGTCTTTTATTTCACTGCACTCAAGTCTCCCCCACTGCAACAAGTCATGTCATCTTGTTTGTCACTCAAGACCTACTTGTGCCAACTCATGTCAGGGACTATCTCAGGCAGCTTTAGTCCTGAGGACTCATGCCCCAAGAGGGGGCCTTTCCAGAGTAACCCAGTTAATTCAGTAGCTTTAGTTTTTTTCTCCCCACAGTTAGGACAGTGCTGAAATCAACATTGTTGTCCATAAATATTTGTACATCTGTGACTGTATTTTGATAGGTTAGGTATCTGGGTGTGGGATCGCTGTGTTTGATTACCTCATACGTTCTTGTTGGGAACTTTTACTAGGGGTGGATGAAGAGTCCACTTGTTCATCTTCAAAGCCAACTGTAGCCTACAGTTTTCAAGGAAAACCAAGCAGGAATATGCATTTCTCCCACTTCCCTCTTGAACCCATTTTCTTGGCTCACTGTGCCTTCCCTATTTTGGCAGTGAGGTTTGCTGATGACTCTGGAGGTGTTGCATACATTATTCGTATGTTTTTTTATATCACCTACAGTGGCACCAGCTGGGGACAGCAAGTACTACAAACATGGTACCAATAAAAAAAGAATGTGTAATTAGTCTTTAAAAATTCCTTCTCAGCTGCCAAGGGGGTGGCACGTGAGGGTGAGCTGGCTGGTCCTGCTAATTTCAAGGCGGCTTCACTCAAAAAGCAACGGCTGCTTCGCCATCAGTCTGTCCCTGAGCTCTGGAAGAGGCGGATCCCAGGTGCCCTGGAAGATGAGGAGGGAGTGCATGTCTAATGCCATAAGTGAGGGGAAAATGTTTCTTCAAAAACAGTCTACCTTCTTCATAACTGCGGGGTATTATTTATTACTGGCTCTGTTTCTCAGATGCTGACAGAGATGTGAGACTTGTTGGCTCTTGCTTATTTTTTTCCTTCCATTTTGTTTTATTGAGACCTGATACTTATATGATAAAGTACGCTCATCTTAAATGTGTAATTTGATGATTTTTAAAAAAACACATGTATATATCTATAGTTGTGGATTGAATGGTGTTCCCCAAAAGAGATATGTTGAAGGCCTAACCCCCAGGACTTCAGAATGTGACCTGATTTGCAAACAGGGTTGTTGCAGATGTAATTTATTTAGATGAAGTCATACTGGGTTGGAGTGGGGTCTTAGTCCAAAAATGACTGGTGTCCTTGTAAGAAGAGGGAGATTTGGACACAGACATGTAACAGGGAGAAAGCCACGTGAAGAAGGCACAGATGGAAATGGTGCCTCTACAAGGAAGGCAAGGATTTCCGGCAACTACCTGAAGCTGGAGGAGGCATGAAGGGTTTCTCCCCTAGAGCCATCAGAGAGAAAGTGTGACCCTGTTGTCACCTTTACCTTGAACTCCCAGCCTCCAGAACTGTGAGACCACAAATTTTTGTCATCTTAAGCCACCCACTTTGTGGTACTTTCTTACAGCAGCCTAGCAAACTTAATGGCATGTAACCACGACCGAGATGCAGTTATAGAATCTTTTTAGCACCCAGAAATTTCTCTTGGGTACTTTTCTGATTATGACCTCCTTCTCCACCCAAGGTAATGATCTGTTCTGATTTCTATCATCACTGATATATTTTGTCTATTCTTGAACTTCGTATAACCGAAATCATCTGATAGGAATTCTTCTGTGTCTGGCTTCTTTCATACAACATTCTATCTGTGAGATTCCTTCATCATGTGTAGATTACTGTTGATTTTTTTCCAGAAACATTTACTGATCACCTATGATGTGCTGTGTGCTGTGCTAGGCCCTGAGAATATGAGGGGGGACCCCCAAAACCCAGAATTTATTTATTAAAAAGTGTGTATTTATTTTTATGTGTTTAAACTTCCACCTTCAAAGTACTCTCTGTTTGATGCAATACAACTATTGAGATGCTGTTTCCACTGCTTAAAACAGTTTTAGAACTCGTCGATTTTGATGCCTTTTATTGCTTCTGCCATTTTTTATTTCACCTCCACCACATTGACAAAATGTTTCCCTTTGAGGATTTTTTTCATCTGGGAAAACAAAATAAATGTCACTAGCGGGTGAGATCAGGTGAATAGGGAGGGTGGGGCATGGCGGTCATGCTGGGTTTTTGGTCAAAAACTGCTGAACACTCAGCGCAGTGGGGGCAGGTGCGTTGTCATGCTACAAGTTGTTCGTGTAAATCACCCATTGTGAAATGGGCAAACACACTGAAAGAGTCTCCAAAAAAAAATTCATGGATGCCCAGTGTAGCCTCTTGCAACCCCACCAGCTGGTACAGGGATGCATCCTAGAACACTCACCTAGTGGGGAAGCCTGCCCTCCAGAAGATCATTCCATTTTTGGGTCCCCCCCTTGTATAAGGACTATAAGGGCTCTCTGTCCAGTTTGGAAGAGGGATTGTAAACCACTTACCATGAGATGGTGTGGACATGTGTGGATAGGGGTCCATACAGGCCTTGGGTGCCTGCAGAGCATGGAGAGCCAGGTGAGTTTCCACAAAAGAGGTGGGATGCTCTTGCTGGACATTCTGGGGTAGGGGACTCACTTGAGTAGAGGCATGCAGTGAGGGTGCAGGCTGTATGCAGGGAACTGTGAGGAGTCTGGTGTGGCTCAGGAATAAGACGTTGTAGGTGAACACGAGAGTTATTTATCAACTAGTGCAGGGATTGGCAAACTATGGCCCTCAGGCCCAAACTGGCCCCCACCTGCCTTTGTAAATAAAGTTTTATTGGAACACAACCATGCACATTCCTTTACATGTGGTGTATGGTTGCTTTTGCACTGCAACTACAGCCTTGAGTAATTGTGACAGAGGCTGCGTGGCCCACAAAACCTGAAATATTTACTATCTGGCCCTTAAAAAAAAAAGATGTGACCCCTGGTCTAGTGTATGCCAGGAGCTGTGCCAAGTGTTCTTTAATTGTATTCCCATTTAATAACCACAACAACCCTGTAAGGGAGCCATTATCCACCCCCACTTTGAAGACAAGGATGCTTAGGCTAAGAGAGGTACAGTGATTTTTCAAGGTCATGCAGCAAGCTGGAGGAGGAACCGTATCTGTTCAAGTTCAAAGGAGCCTCTTCAGAGTAATTGGAATCTTTCCAATGGTTAGTAATCCTTGGAGGAAATAGATTGAGGCCAGATGTGGAGAGTCATGCATGCGTTTTCATCATTGCATGATGGGGAGACCCTGAAGATTGGTAAGAAAGGGAATGACATGATCAGGCACAATCAGGCCGGTTTGAGACCATCACATCCAGGTCCTTTGTTGGGTATGGGGTCCAGGACTCATCAAGCGGGATTTACACTCACCCACAAAATTTTTCTCAGGAGTGTCATTCATTTGGGAAAGGAAAGAAAGTGCTGACCAGTCCTGTACATTTCTGAGCTGTGCCTTGGAGCTGGGGGTTCACACGAAAACTTGTACGTGAATGTTCCTAGCAACGTTATTCATAATAGCCAAAAAGTGGATGCATCCCAAAATGTCCATCAACTGGTGAATGGTCATTGTTGCCCAACTTTGTGAATACACTAAAAACCACTGAATTATACACTTTAAGAGGGTGAATATTATGGTACGTGAATCATATCTTAGTAATGGTAATTAAAGCAATAATGACAGACTCATTTGTGATGACACAGGAGCACTATCAGGGCCAAGGTTGAACCTAGGCTGTCTAATTCAGGGCCCAAGACCGATCCCATCTTGTCCAGACCCTGTCCATCCAAGTAGGGTATGTCCATGTCATACCTAAGAAATCCCAAATCACCAATTTTATATGCTTTAGAGAAAAACCAAATATGGATCCAGGAGATGGTGTGGCAGAGTGGTTGCATCACTGGATGGAATCTTTGCCCCTCATCAGCTGTGCCTCAGTTTCCCCATTTGGCAAATGTGGTTGGTAATAACAGTATTGATCTCATAGTGTTGCCGAGGGGAGAAAATGAGCTTAAACAAGTGAGATATTTGGCAGTGTTTCTGGCTGGTAGCCATCTCAGTAAATGTTTTCCTGTCTCTTCTGAGTTGTCAGAGATCTCAGTCTGGACCCTGGTTCATAGTCTTTCAGCTTGGGTGTGTCTGCAGCTGCTCCATCTGGGTTTTTCCGAAGAGATAAGTGGTAAGGTCAGGTTAATGCTAGGGTTCAGGTACAAAGGTAAGAGAAGGCAGCCCTTCCCCCATCTCCTCCCCTGGGATTAAAGACACCAGGACCAACCTTTGTTCCTTGTGGAATCACTATTTTCAATTCACAGTCCTGATTTTGAGCATGATGTAAGTAAAGTTGAAGTAATCGAAGGAGAACGGACTCTGGGTGGTGAGCACACAGTGCAACACGTAAATGATGTACTATAGAATTGTGTACTTGAAACCTATATACTTTTACTAACCAATGTCACCTCAATAAATTTAATGAAAACTAATAAAAAACTTTGAAAAAGTAAATAAAAGCATAGCACCTATTGATACAGGAAAAAAAAAGATCTGATGATACTGGGGCCATATAATAATCATAGTGAGTTTTAATATTCAGATTAGAATTTGAGTGAACTTGGATAATCAAAAACTTTTCCATTCTGCTCCCCACCCTCTGCTAGGTTTCCTCAAGGCCGAATAGCTTTGAAATGGCCATAAATTTGCATAATGGCTTCCATAAAGCTAATCACTTTAGGTCTGGAAGCTATTTCTGCCTGGGGCTATTACAGTCTTCCACTGGTTCTCTAGCTGATAATGTAAAATCAGAGGAATTGAGGATTTTTTTGTTAGAGTGAGGCGTGTTGAAGAGTTTAGTTGGGACCTGCTGGGAGCATTGGACAGACCAGCCTCCAGGACATGCTCCAGGTGGTATATGAGCTTGGCCTGCCATTTTGGGCTGTGTTGGGGAGGTCCTGGGCGGCCGGGGGGGGGGGGGACACTGGGGAAGGTCTGTAATATAGGCTCATGTACTGGTATTAATATTTGGGAGGAGTTTCCTCTCTGAGTCTGTCTTGAAGGGGCCATTGGCTGACCCCCTTTGAGTTGGTGAGTGTCAGGTAGCCAATGAAACCTGGTGAGATTTTCCTCCCATTTTTGTCTCTCCTTCCCAGGTACCCCAGGTCTTCCATGAGCCCCAACCCCTGGGTACTGATCACTCTATTTCCATGCTTTTTGAGTTTATACAATTTAGATAGTCTGAACTTTGAAAATCTACATGTCTAGGCTCATGGTTTCTTCCTCCATCTTCAAAGCCAGCCGCATAAATCCCTCTCTGACCCTGACCCCCCTTCCTCTCTGTTATAAGGACTCTTGTGATTCATTGGACTCACCTGGATAAATCCAGAATAATCTGATGTCAAAATCTTTCATCACATCTGCAAAGTCCTTTTTGTCATGTAAAGTAACATGTTCATGGGTTCTAGGGATAAGGACACGGGCGTCTTTGGTGGGAGGGGCATTACCCTGCTCACCACAATTTATCTTGGACATCGGTCCATGTTAGTGTACAGTGTTCTTTTTCATTCATCAGCTGCATATATACTATTCCATTGTTTGGATGTGCCAGGTCCCCTCTCGATGAACACTTAGAGTATTTCCAGCCTCTTGTGCTTACTTTGGGTGCTGCAAGGAATAGCACTTTACTTGGCACCTTTGCTAGTATATCTGATGAATTTCAAGAGGTGGAATTGCTGAGCCAAAGGGTGTATATGTCTGTAATTTTGTTAAATATTGCCAAATTGCTCTCAGGGTGGGTAAAAATTCATTATAGAAAAAAATTAAAATATGTAAAAAGTAGGTGGTAATATAGTAAATAATACGGTAATAACTATGTATAGGGCCCGGTGGGTACTAGACTCATTGGGGGGATCACTTTATAAATTATATAAATGTTTAATTACTATGCTGTTCACTTAAAACCAATATATAATGCTATTGAATGTCAGCTGTAATTTAATAGTAAAAATAGAAAAAGTAGAGAGAATCGTGTAATGCACACTGTGTCCCCTCACATGATTCAACAATATAATTACCTACTCATGGCCAACCCTGTTTCATCTACACCCCCCAGACCCTCCCCACCTCCAGCCCCGCATCTCAGTTATTTATTTAGAAGCAAAGCTCAGACTCAATATTCCAAGAAGGGATTTTAAAGTTTTAAACATGGCAGCATCTGTGAATGAGATTCTTGTGGCGGGACTGAGCTCAGAGGAGTATCGTTCCCAGATGTTACTTTCCGAACACATGTGTTCCTCGGAAAGTGACCCTCCACCTAGGGGAGCCCCGGCACCTGCCATCTGCCACCGTTATCACCGTTGTTATAGCGACAACGCAGCCCCGCCCCCGCTTCCGGTTCCTCTTGTCCCTGCGGACGACCTCAGAAATCGGCATTACACTGCAGATTGGCCGAGATGATACTTTGGAAGGTTGAGTGGCTGGGAATGAGCTGACTCAGCCAGCTGCTTTGGAACTCCGATACTGAGCAGGAGCCTGAAGCAATAAAAAAAGTACGTTCTGACCCGCGTATCTGAACGTTATCAGCCTTCCCTGTAACAACACGAGGACTTTGATATCTTGCTTCATCAAATTTTCACACCATTTTTTCGAGAGTAATAAAAAAGGGATCCACGTGGGGATGAGATTTCGGGGAGACTGGCTCTGTGGGGAGCGGGAGGTTTTCTCCACTCTCCTCACTTGACAGAGAGAGAATGGACTTTCTCTTAGCGAATTGGTGGGTGCGGCATTTATGACATTAAGCCCTGGACAGTAAGTCACCCTCCTGTCTATGCCACCAGTGGCAGCTCCTCTTCCTCTTGGGGCCTTTTGGGTCACCCCCGGGGAAGCAGGCCAGGTCACGTTGTGCCCAATTTCAAGACAGGTAAAAAGAGGGCAGAAATGTAAAAGGGCATAGAACAAAACCATCACTGCTGAGCTTCACATGCCCCCTCCCATCCTAGCAGTGCTTTTCACCGGCGACCCCGTCTCCGCAGCCACCGCCCTGCTCCCCGCCCTCCGCATCCCTCTCCTCGAGTACAGACCTGACTGGTCCTCCGGCTCCCATCCGGCCCTGCAGGCAGCAGTCAGAATGTGCCGTCCTGCGCGCACAGCGCCTCCAGTGGCCGCATCTCCCTGGGCAGAGCCAAGTCCCGCGCCACCTGGGGTCTGCCCTCCCTCACCGGCTCCTGAAGATCCCGCAACAAACCAAACCAGTCCTCAGGGCACTGTCTCTTCCGGTTCCCTCCACCTGGAATGCTCTTCCCCCAAGAGGGCTGTAGGGCTTGACCTTGGCCTTCAGTGACATTTTTAACAGAAACCTTCCCTGGTCACTCAGCTAGGACTGCAACCCACCTCTGCCACTTCTTATTCCCTTTCTTGCTTTACTTTCCCCTTAGCACTTATAACCAACCAACTAACTCTCTAATTAACTATAAAAATATAAATGCAAAGTCTTAAAATATAGTTACCTACACGTTATTATATCACTATATCTCAATTAGCTACAACTATATATTAAGACATTCCTTACATGATATATTAATAACACACGTTAGTACATTAATTTGTTCATTGTCTGTCTTCCTCGACCAAACTGTAGGCCCCTGAGACCACGCTTTTTGTCTGTCTGGCTCACTGCTGTGCCCTCACTGCCTGAAGCAGTACCTAACACACAGTAGGTGCTCATCTTTTTTTTTTTTTTTGAGTGACAGCTGGGTCCAGGGTTGATCAAGGAACTCCAATTATGGCAATCACATCTCTGAGTAGACAGACCACCTGCTATCCTGAGAGCATTGGTTTAGGCATCTTATTTTTTTGTTAATTTGATTTTTAAAGAGTGTAATAGCCACAAAAAGAGTATAGTATGTCAGTGTTCAGAAGGATTTTTGTTTCCTTCAGTAACATGATTTTTTTCTAGTTGTTGCATCTGGGGCAAACTAGTGGCCCCAGCCCTAAACTTTTTGTTTCTATTCCTTCCCCCATGCCCCTGGGCATCATGGGGAAGGTTTGACCACCCACTGCTCTGCCCCAGTCCTGAATCGGGCATCAGCAGTGTAAAGAAACTCCATCAGAAATTCAAGTGGTTTCTAAAAGACCAAAAAAGTGAGGGTGGGAACCACTGTCTGAAGTTCCTTCATGCACACCCTTCACTCCCTGAGCGCATGCCTGCCACCCAGACCGCATGCCTGCCACCCGGACCTAACTTGCATGGTGGCTCCTAGACAGGGCCTTGCATGTCTGGGGCACTACCCCACGAACATGTTTGCCCTTTGCCCTTTTGCTCTATGATAAGATAAATGGCCTGAAGGGCTAAAGAGAGCTAAATGTACAATGGGTCTCATCCATTTCTTTTACCTACGCATGTACATTATCTTACATTCTCATCACTTTATTTTCTTCCAATTGCAACCTGCTGCCGAAAGTTAACATAAAATGTGAGTTTTGAGATGGTTCAGTGATGGGCTTTTAGCTTCTGTCTGGATGCTCGGCACACAAGCCGCCCTATGGGAGTGATTGTTCATCTCTGTCATGGTGGAGAAAACCGGTTTGCAAGTGTGTGCGTGCTTGCCATCCCCCACGCCAGTAACACATAGTTGCGCCTTCCAGGGTTGTGTTGCCACATCGTTCAGCTGTGTTTAGCGCTCCAGAAGAAAGAGGCTTGTTCTTATCAATTACAGGTTGCACTAGGAGAGGTTGCAATAGAAGGAGGGGTGGGATAAGCAATCGCTGTCTCCCAGAATAACACGATGAAAGCCTGAGCCAAGTTGTTGAATAAATTTATATGAAAAGAGGCAGACATAAAATTTTGTTGTTATTCAGTTATAAATATTTAGTAATTTCTATTGTGATTTCCCCCTTTAACTCATGAATTATTCAGAAGTAAATTTAAAGTTTTCTATGTGTATGCTTGTGTATGCTAGCTATCTTTTTGCTGTCAGTTTCTAATTTTGCTGCATTATGGTCAGAAAATGCGAATTTTTTTGTAGAAGGCCTTGGATGTAGTGGATTTTGCTGAGATTTCCCTTATGTCATGATATGTGATTTTTTTATTTTTACAAATGGCTGTCCATGCTTAAAAGGAATATTTTAATTTTTAAATATTATTGACCTTAAAAATAAAAGTTATGTTCACCAGCATAAAATGGGTTTGTTCAGGAATAGAAGAGAATTTCAATTCAGGCAGAGCATGGTATAGCAAAAACTATAGGCAAATGCAGCAAACAAAGGAGAGGACCATTGCTTCACAGAGAAAAAGGAGGAAGTCAGGTGGGGTGTTTGGAACAGACAGTCCATTGGAAGAAAGTGAGAGTTTAGGGTGGTGATGGCTTCTCATTGGCTAAGTTGCGATGATTCTGATTGGCTGGACTTGTTTCTGGGCAAGGAGAAAATCTTCCGTTCTCTTGCTGGGGTAGTAGAGACACTTCTTATTGGGAAGGCAAGGTATGGCTCTTCCTGTTGGGTTTGTAATGATGCTTCTTCCTGTTGGGGTATATTGGTATAATTCACATGGAGTGGTAGTGCATGAAGGCTCCCCATTCAGGCCTCCTTACTCCATTTTAAATGAGGCTTCCTTTATTCATTTTCACAATATATAATCCAGGTTAGCAGTATAATTGAAGTCTAACTTCTTTTTATGTCTTCTAGATCTCTCAGAACCTTAGTCAGGGTAACACTAGACAATGATGCTGTGACAGGTGAACCCTGAAATCACAGAGTTTTCATAAATCAACCATTTATTTATCACCCATGTCTCACAGTCCAGTGCAAATCACTGGCTCCTTGGTGGCCCTCCTCCAGCAGTGTTTCAGGGGTCTTAGAGGGTTCCATCTTGTAATTCTGCCTTCTCAGAGTTTTTCACACGTAGCCACATGGATGGGAAAGAGAGGAAGCATGGAGAACCACACTTGCTTTTAATTACCTAGGACTAGAAGTGACATATGATTTCCTAGATTCCTATTGGTCCCAGGGTAACCGCAAGGGATGCTGGGAAATGTTGTCTTCCTGCATGTTCAGGAAGAGGGCTGGTGTGGTGAGCACAGTATAGTGTCTGGCACACTGAGAGTGTGCTAAACATTTCTTAACCTTAGTTGGGATTTGTCTGTCTTTCCATGTAACTTTCTCAGTTTTTGCTTATTCAGCTTGGTACTTATTGTATCATCTTGGCAAAGTAGTCATAATCCTTATTAGTATGAATGAAAAATATTTTATAGATCAATGCGGTCATGGAGTTGTAGTACTGTTGGGGGGCCTTGAAGACTCCTATTCTCCATTTTACAGATAAGAACAACTGAGTCCTAGAAAGGGGACATCACTGGTCCCACTAACTAGGGGCAGAATTGAGACCAACACTGCCATAGTGTTGCCCTTCCACCATCATGTTCCTCCACTATCTTTACTGATTTGTTCATTTTCTCTCTACAACCCCCCAGCGCTAAGTACATAAAGATAGTGATTAATCTGAGTGTCTCAAGAAAGGCCTTTCCAGGTTGGCATTAGGACTAAGGAATCTCAGCAGATAAAAAATAGCAAGTAGTGGCACTTCGGTGAATGGCTTCCAAATTAGTCCCTCACCCACCCCCTCTTTTTTTTTTTTTTCATGAAGCACACTTGCAGGAAACACACTTGACCTGAGACGAAGCACCGTATAAGAGGAAGGCTCTCTCCATAGCATTATCTATTACTCTAATGAGCATGACAAAGAGGAGAAGGGACACACTCTAGCCATTATTACCTCCACTATAGAGTTGACATACACAAGCTCATTATTGCATTATGTTTTATTCAACAAAATAACTTTAATGTTGTAGCTTAAATTGAATTCGCTAAAACATCTTCATCCCCAGCATAATGTGCCTCAAGTGTCTTCTTGGTGCCTGCGTTTTCTCCAGAATTATAGTGCTGAAGCTATAGAAATGGCGAAATTATATGCAATCTGCAAAACAATGTGGCAATAACGTGGTAATTGGCCTTCCACATAATTAAAGGCACATTTTCTCATCAGAGCAGTTCCATCCGAGACCCAAGGGCTATCATTGTACAAATCATCCACTTAGGAAAACCTTTATTCCCAGTAGCCTATAAAAATCTGGTAATGCAAACAGATTTGCTTACTCAGTATCATTAATGGTTCCTCACAGTTAAAAAATAATCAAGATGATTGACCTATAATCTGCCTCCTCCATGATCAAGTGTCATTTTTTATTTTGACTATTGGGAGCTTTTCGACTCTGAAAATTACTCACAGCTGGCATCAAGGCCTAGGGAAGGGCACCTCAGAAACCAACCACTGTGCATTCCCAGCCTGTTAATCAGAAGAAAGTCACTCCAACTGGATTAGGGTCTTGTACCTGGCAGAAAGGCTCGTACAGACAAAGGAATTGCATTCTTACACTTGATGTGACACTCTCCTGAGTCGGATCAGAGTCTTGTTTGATAGACACTTGTTGGAAAATTGCTCCAGTGTTGGTGCAATAGGTGCACTCGTGTGTGTGTGTGTGTGTGTGTGTGTGTGTACACACACACAAATATATGTATATATATTTAAAAACAGCATTAAATGTTTTGAGACCTTCCAGTAGTTATTTTGAATATGATTTTTGATATGATCCTGAATAACTCACACTCAGAAGACCTCCAGTCAGTGTTTTTTTTTTGGAAGATATCTGATGGTTGGTTAGTTTTAATCATGAATTTCTCCCTCTCATTTCTCCTCTAAGTTCTTATTTCTCCACGCCCTTCTCTGGGGATCACCTACTCCTAAGGTCCCTACATTTTATTTACATCCCAGACCTCTCCACATGATATTGCTCTGGCATATCCAAGTGCCCACTGGTCATCTACCCTTGAATGTCCCTTTTGCACTTGACCTCAGCTTACCCTTCCTTTCCTGGTTTCCTCTTCTGCCTGGGCTCATCAGGTCCAACTCACTCCATGATCCACCAGGCTTCCAAAACACTTGAATGCCATCCTGTGTTCCTCCTCCCTCCTCACTCAAGTTAGTCTATCTGTATTCTCCATCCACATTGCTGCAGCCTTGGTCCAGCCAATCACCGTGTCTCACGTGGGTTATTGCAGCCTCCCGCCTGGTGTCCTTGCCACCCATCCATCCTCTAGCCAGACTGCTCTTTTTATAGCACAAAGGGGATTATTTACTCCTCTACTTGTATTTTTTATTACATTTTACCGACAATATTGTAACAGTTTTAGGTGTACAGCACAGTGATGAGTCGTTTATATAACTTACTAAGTCCTCATTCCGAAACATCTAGTTCCCCTCTGACATTATACATAGTTACTACATTGTTGCTGACTATATGCCCTAGGCTGCATTTTGTATTCCTGTGATGCTTCCATGACCACAAAGTTGTAATTTTTGCTTTCTGCCCCTTTTTCTCCACCCCTCCAGCTCTCCTCCTATCACCTCAACAAATCTAGTACCCATCTAATACCTCACACAGTTACTGCAAACTTCTTGACTATATTCCCATGTTATACACTGTATCTCCTTGAGTACTGCCTTGTGAAATCAAACTAAATTTCTCCATCCCTTTCCCTTATTTTACCCACTCTCCTCCCATCTTAAAGAAATCCCTCTAACGTTCTTTGTAGTACTGGTTTGGTGGTGATGACTTCCCTTAGCTTTTCCTTATCTGAGAAACTCTCTATCTGTCCTTCAATTTTGAATGCTAGCCTTGCTGGATACATTATTCTTGGTTGTAGATCCTTGGTTTTCATCACGTTGAATATTTTCTGCCTGTAAAGTTTCTGATGAGAAATCAGCTGAGAGTTGAATGGTGTTCCCTTATAAGTTACTACTTGCATTTGTCTTGCTGTTTTTAGAATTTTTTCCTTTTCTTTAACTTTTGCCATTTTAATTATGATGTGTCTCAGTGTGTTTCTGTTTGGGATCATCTTGTTTGGAATTCTCTGTACATCCTGGACTTGTATGTCTATTTCCTTTGCCAGGTTAGGAAAATTTTCAGTCATTATTTCTTCAAATAATTTCTTGATCCCTTGCTTTTCCTCTGTCCCTTCTGGTACACCTATGATTTGAATATTCTCATGCTTATTATTGTCCCAGAGGAATCTCAAACCATACTCTCTCTCTCTCTCTCTCTCTCTATCTCTCTCTTTGATTCTCATGTCTGTCTGTTCTGAATGAGTATTTTGTTTTGGCTTTTCCTGTAAATCACTGCTTTGTGATTCTATTTTATCTAGGTTTCTCTGTCCCATGGACCGAGTAAGGCCCAGAGTGCTCTCCTGCTGCCTTCTTCCTTCACCTACCCGAGCAGTAGAGTTCCAAGTGGGGACCCATGTGGCTGGTTCTCAGCTCTTCCCCTTATATTTCTCCTTTGTTTAACCCTCTGCCCGCCTGCAGGTACCTTAATGCGACAGGCAGGTTTCTTAGCTGTGATTGTGTGATGTGTAGAGGGTGCTTGGTTGAGGTCTAGGTGTTTTATTAGTTGTAATCTCCAGAGGAGTTTTTCGGAGGTCCCTCTCACGCAGCCATGTTGTTACTTGAGATCTGTTTACTCCTCTACTTATAGACATCTCCTGGCTCCCTTGGTCTACAGGATAAACATGGCTGACAAGAACCCTTATGATCTGGCTCCAACTTACTTCTCCATTCCTCAACTCTTACCCTTGGAATTATATGAACTTCTTTTAATTCCTCAAACACTCTTTCAGCTGTCAATCTTTGCATGTGCTCTTCCATTTGCTTGGAGCAACCTTCTACCTTCCTTCACATTCTCCTGGATAATTCCTATCGCCTTCTAGTCTTCAACATCAAGGTTGTTTGATGGGGGAGCATTTCTGACCACCTGATAGGTGCCCCTCCCATGTGTTCCCACTGCCCCAGGTGAACACCTGTCATAGCGCTTTCCACTCTGAGTCACAAATGCATTTTATTTTTTTACCGTTTATTTCCCTCATGAAATGCAAAGCTGACTGAAAGAAGGACTCATGGTGGTTCACTGTTGTCTTCCCAGCACCTGACATTTGCCAAAGCTTATGTCATTTCCCACATACCATGTGGTCTGCTTTAGGGCTGTGCACACAAGTCCCAACATTGGAGAATGTCCCTCCTAGCATCCATTCTGAGTTGGATTGGAGAAAATCCAGTAGGTGCTTCCCAACATATGATACAGAAGGTTGAGTTAAACCTGAAGTTCTCCAACTTCAGGCTGAATTAGAATCCCCTGGGAAGCTTGTTAGCAGTGCTGACTCCTGGAGCCCACCCTTGGAGTCAGAATATATCCAGAACCCAGCCCTTCTTTGGCACCAGCCTGGTCTGAGCCACTGTCAGCTCCCACCTGGGTCACTGTACTGTCTCCTTGCTGGTCCCCTGCTTCTGCCCTCGTCCTCCCGGAGTCCGTGTTCTCGTAGAACCATGGGAGTGATTCTTTTAAAACAGAAGTCCGGTCACATCATTTCTCTGTTCAGAACCCTTTGGTGCCTACTGTCTCAGAATGGAAACCAAAATTCCAAGTAGACCTTTCAAGGCCCCATGTGACCTGGCGCCTGATTGCTTCCTCTCCATTCTCATCTGCTACCACTCTCCCCATCACTCCTTCTGCTCCAGCCATAATGACTTCTTCTCTGTTCTGGGATCATGACAGGCTTGCTCCTGCCTCAGGGCCTTTGTTCCTGCTGTGCCCTCTGCCTGGAACACTGTTCCTCCAGACGTCTACACTGCTCGCTCTGTCTCTCCTTTTAGCTCTTGCACCTCTGTGAGCCTTTCCCAGCTTCCCTTTCTAAAATAGCAGCACCCCACTTCCTCTAACACACCCTATCTCATGCCCCTCTTTGTTTTAGCCTTCATCTCTAATGCATACACAATTCAAGTATTTATCTTTTTGATTTTCCGTTCCTCCCACTAGAATGTCAGCTCTGTAAGAGCAGAAATTTAGTTTGTTTTGTTCACTGCTGTATCTCCAGCTCCCAGAACAGGGCTTAGCATGTGCTGAGCCGCACCCCATAGGTGTTTGTTAAGTGAATGGTAAAACCAGAATCTGTTTTTGTTTTTGTTTTTATTGTGGTAAAATACCCATAACATAAAATTCTGTAAATCTGAACATGAATCCTTGCTAACAGATGTCACCCCAATAAGTCTAACAATAAAAATAAATAAATAAATATCTGAACACGTATGATTTAATTCATTCCCAGTGTTAATCATCACCACTCTCGTTCCAGAGCTTTTTCACCCGTTCTAAAAGCAACCCCACATCCACTCATAGTTATTCCCCACCCGCCTCCCCAGCCCCTTGCAACCACTAATCTGCTTTCTGTCCGTGTGGATTTGCGTGTTCTGGACATTTCATAAAAATGGGATCCTACAATATGTGGCTTTTGTGCCTGATTTTTTTCATTTAGCAAAATGTTTTTGAGGAACCTGCATTTTACAGACGGCTAGTGATTAAGAAGCCTCAAGATTCTGGTGCAAGGGTCCACCTCATACCTTGTCTCTCTCCCTCTCCCTCTTTCTCTCTGCCTTATAAGTGCCCTGTTCTCTGTTCAAAACTCTGCCGGGGCATCCTTTTGTTTTTCCTCGGCTTTCATTTGACACTGTGGCTCCCTCAGTTTGTGCCTTGATCCAAATCCTTAGGCGTCTGTCACACTGTCTGCCTTTGGAGGGAGCCTCGTGCCGCTCCTCCTGGGCAGGCTCTCGTTGGGTCGCGATGCCCCTCTGCTCCAACACCTGTTTCTGTTCTCTCACCTGCTGTACTTCTCCTCAAAGGCTACCAACCTGTGTTTCTCCCCTTTCCCAACACAGAGTGGGTGACTTCTCTGCATCCCACTAGCAGAATGATTTCAAACACAGGCTTTGGGGGAAGAAGGAATGATTTTGTTTCCCCACCCTGCTACTCACTAGCTATGTGACCTTGGATTAGTTACTTAACCTCTCTGAGATCTGTTTGCTTCTGTAAAGCAGGAATTGCAATCCTAGCGTTCCAGGAGGAGGAAATGAGCTCATTCTCAGCACAGGTCCCAACCTGTGGTGATGTTAACATTAACCCGTTGTTAGACACGAGTCCATGACATTGTGCTTGCTTATTCCACAGGATATCAGTCTCCAAGTTCCCAATGACCAAACCAGATTCCAAACAAGAAGTAAGCTCATCGCTTAGGAAACAAAGATTCATCCCCACACAGTGACTAAGATGCTGAACTGAAATCCACCCTGAAACCTCCTGCTTTCTCATCTAAGGTCAACGGCACCTGGGGGCTTGCGGAGCAGGGCTGGTGACCACTGAGACCGCAGCGGTGCTTTGAAAAGTCAATGGAGAACCGTGTTGTTGACGGATGGCACCTGAGAGCGCAAATTAACTCCAAAAAAGAAACTTCCCCCGTTGGGGGAAATGTGCTCAGGCTGGAAGCCACGCCAGGATGGAGGACTTTTCCTGTGGGCTCTCGGACGTGCAAACAGCCGGAGGGTTTGGCCGTCTGGGCTAAGAGCCGCCATGTTCCTCATTGCACCTTGCCATTTTGCAGCAAATGTTTATTCCTGTTGCATCGATTAAAAGTGCTTACAGAAGAGGTTTGGGGGGAGTGGTGACAGCGTGAGTTATGGCTCTGTTTGCTGCCAGTGGGGCCGGCGGCTCTGCGCGGCTGTGCACGGGTGTTTGAAAAGTGGCTGGGCCCATCCCAGTGACTGAGTGTAAGCGTCGCTGCCACAACGTCTTGGGGCCTGATTGGGGCTGTTCTTGCACAGCCGGAACCAGGATGCTATTTCAGATGCATACGTCAGCTCACCTTCCTACCGCCTCTGCTGAACCCCATTTGCTCTTCACCCAAAGTCTCTATCCAGCTTTTAGCACGTTACCCAGTGCCCTCTCAGTCTCTCCTTGCAAATGCTTCTCAGCAGGGGCTTGGAGGAAATCCACGAGGAAACCAATTACAGACTGTTTGGAGGACTCCTGGCTAGCCCCCAAGGTGTTTGCGTTTTTAAATTGGTTACTAGTTATCTCAAATGAGTTTCTAATTAGTAGAGCTTCAGGCCTTGTAAGGAAGTGAAGTGCAAATGTATAAATACATATTGTGAGGGGAGACTCTCTCCCCTACGCCTGCCCATGAGTGGATTTTACTTTTCTTAGCTTCTTCTCTTTGCGTCCAGGGAATTTTTAAATTCTCAGGGAGGGTCGCTGGGGGTGGCTTGTTGGGGGCGGTTATATTTAAGTCAGGTTTGTGAGTTAGGACAGCCTGATGAAGTCACGCAATATACTGTTTGCTGTGGCAGACTGCATCTCTCCCAAGATGGCCACAGTAACATCTCTCATCGTATGGATTCTTCTAGAAGCTTGTTGTATCCCCACGGAGAAGTGCAGTACAGCTCCCCTCCTTTTGAATCTGACTGTTTCCACAAATAGGATGCGGCAGCAGTGGCTCTCTGTGACTTTGCAGGCTGGTAGCAAAGCCTGTGCAGCTTCCGTCTGTCTGGTTTTCCCTCCGTGCTCGTGCATGGGGCCCGGCCACCACGCCCAAGCAGGCCGTGGCAAGGCCCACGTGCAACGGCACCAAGGCCCCCAGCCCACAGTCCTGGCCGCTCTCGGCAGATGCTGGCCTCCACTCTCCACTGCGGAATGAGCTGTCCTGAGAGTGGCCCCTCCAGGGCCCTGCTCAGGACACCCCAGCTGATACTGTGAAGAGCAGACACGGACCTTCCTTCCCTACGGAGCCCAAGTCACAGATTTGTGAGCAGAACTGATGGCACTGTGCTGTAGGGAGAAGAAGCGGGGCGCTGTGCGAGGAAGTCACGTGGGCTGGAGGGCGCGTTGGGAATGTCCCCACGTTCCCTGCACCCGCCCAGGCACCGTGGCCTGGTGGCGAGACTGACGGAGAATGGGGGACCCTCCTACCCGCTTCTCGAGCGCATGGAATTACGGGCCAGAAGATTTAAACAGAAGGAGGGATGAGAGGGCCTTTTCCACCTCCCTGGGGATCCCTGGGATGATGGTGCTGTGGCCCCCAAGGACGGCATTGTTACTAGGGGGAAGGAACCCCGGGCGCAGCCTGGGACTAACCCTGCCTGGCAGAGGATGGCAACGTTATTTTTCTTCGGGTATTTAAACATTGTGTAGCTTTTGAACAAGGACCCCTTCCCTTTTTCACCAAACCTCTGCCTCCTGAATTTGTCTGTGGGTGGGGAGGGGGGCAGCAGGACTCCACCTCCACTTGCTATTGGGTAACAGAACCAGGGGTGTAGTTTTTAGAGCCACTCAAGTTCGGGGTGGCTTATTGTATAGCAATAATGAGAACAGCTACTTTGCATAAGGCCTCTGCTCTGGGGGGCAATGAAAAGGACTCGGGTCAGAATGCCTGGGCTCAAGTCTCCTTCCCATTCTGCATCGTCTGGGTGACTTCTGGCAGATTCCTTAACCTCCTTGTTTCTCAACTTCTTCACCTGTAAAATAGGGTGACAATAATAATTACCTTGAGGGTGTCATGAGGGAATAATAATAATAATAATAATAATAATAATAATAATAATAATTTGGATGGGTGATTCTATCCCAGGAGTATGGATTTCTTCATAAGTATTTTTGGAATGCCTATTACATGCCAGGAGAGCGAGACAGTGATGAGAAAAATAGCCCTGGTCCCTTCCTCCTGAAACTTATAGTCAAGTGGATCACATGGACCTTAAAGAAATAAGCAACAAGTCAACATATAATGACCAATTATGAAAGCTTTTCTGAGGAAGTGACACCGGCTGAGACTTGGATGGCGAGTGGGCATTAGCTGGATGGAAAGCTGAGGGAAAAGCAGGTATGGAGGCCCCGAGGAGTGGAAGAGAAGCCTCGGACCCAAATGTGGGCCTCACTCAGTACATCGCTATTGGGCACCTTTCCTTGAGCATCTGTAAGCGCTTCTTCCTGGCAGTCACCTAAATGGTTTGTGGCTCCTTTATATGGAATTGCACCAGTGTCCTCTGTTTGGAATATCCTCAGGGCTGCTGGCTCTGAAAACAAAACATAATGACCACAGTGAAGTGTGCCTTAGTCAGGATTCTTGGCTGCAAGCAACAGCAACTAACCCCATTTTTGAAGCCAGACTGGAGTTTGCTGTAAGGCTCATGGGGGCTTGCAGAGTCTACAGGCAGCTGTGGGACGAGGCTTGGGGAATGGGCGGGAAGGTGTGTGTGTGTGTTGGCAGGGGGTCGGTGGGGGGGAATTTGGAGCCAGCGAGCTGAAGCTATCCATTGAGTTAGAAGTGACCCCTGTTTTTGCAACCCTTTCTCGAGAATGAGAGCCCTTGGTAGCAAGCATGATGGGTGTTTGGGACGGGGGTTGGCAGTGGGAAATGGGCTTTAGGGTCTGCCTCCCGCCAAGGCTGTACAGAGTGAAGACTTGTCCTTGTTGACTTTAAGAAGGACCATGCCTGCTGAGAAGAACTCCTTGTCATTAACAGGGCTCAAGTTCATAATAAAAAATTTAGCAGCTATTGTTCGCAGAGGCCTCTCATGCGCAATGCCTGTTGGAGAAAAACCACAGACTGACCCTTCAGCCTCCTGCACCGCGTCCCTGCCATCTGGGACAAACCTTATAAAGGAGCTCCTGGAGTCATATTTCAACCGATGGGCAGAGACTTGCCCTGTCCAATCAGAGCTTTGCAGCTATATTGTCATTTGCATCTTTATCAACCAATCAGAGCGGTTCCATAATGAGGAATCAGGACTGCACAATTCTGACAATCAGGACAGTACTATTTGGACCAATCAAACTGTGCAAATTTGGATTCTTCATTTGCATAAAAATGGACCAATCAGGGACTAGGAGAGGCACTTTGTCTCTATGAGCGGTCCTCTCCCTTGTCTCTAGGGAGCACACTTTCCTTTTCAATGCAGGGTGGGTTTCCCTGGTTCGCAAACCGTTTACCTAAATAAAGTTTCTCCTTTTACCAACCCCAGACTGGAGACTCCTGTTGGCATTAGATTGATGACAGCGAACTTTTGTTGACATCCCCAAAGACATCAGGATGCAAAGTGGGTGTTAGCCACAGACTGACAAATGTCCACTATCTCATCTTTCCTGGAATGCTTTTCATGGAATGAGAGGGTGGTTGTGTTCTCTGGCCACTCTGGCTTCCTCGAGGGAGTCGTGCCTCCAGAATTCATTCTGCCTTTTCTCCACCTTCTTCTCCTGATGGGAGGTACCACTGGGGTCTGAGAACTGTGCCGCAAGGCAGCAGCACTACATAAAGATGCTCTCACATGACGTCACAGCTTTGGACTCCTTCCTAATTCACTTGTGGCTTTTGTAGCCTTGGCTTTCTGACATGAGTGTACAACATTTGTCACTTATGGGATGTGGTACAGTCTCAGGGCTGGTCCTTCTTCATTTCTCCTCTGCACTGTACTTTCATTTTATTGGAAATAAGCCAAAGCACCCTCTCCTTTGTGCCCTGTGCAGACCTTGGCTCTTAACTTGAGATGGAAAATTGTAACCCTTTGTCAATATATGAATGGGTTTGACCATTAGCATTCTGGGACTCCCTGAGGTGGGCTGGGGAGGGGCAGAGAGACTGAGCAGAGTGGGGTTGTGTAAACTGAGTCAGCTTTAATGAGGGCGTGGTGAATCCCAGCACTCTCAATTACCATGTGCAGAGGAGAATGGAGAATGTAGGTCGGCTTTGGGCTGGTGATGCTATCCAAGCTGGTCCAGCCATGAGGATGGGGCTACCAGCTGCAATTTTGAACCAGTGACGATCCTCGATCCAATTTTGGTGGCCTGGAAATTGGGAAAATGGTGTTTTCCAGTGCTTGAAGGTATAGGTGTTAGAATCCAGTTTGCTACGGGAAGCTGGAGGGTCTGGGCAGAGGTGCACCTTGGTAGAGTGGTTTTGGAGTCAGAAAGAACTTACCTGGACTCTTGGCTGTGCCAATAACTTAGTGCATGTGACTTACTTTCTCTGAATCTGAGTCTCCTTATCTGTAATGTGGGACTAAAAAAATGGAATCTATACCTGAAAGGGTTATTGCAAAAATTGATTGCTATCATGCCTGATATGCTCTCATCACAGTTCCTGGAATCTAGAAAGTGTTCAGCACTTGTTAGCTGTTGTTAATAAAGACTGGGAGGCTGTGGCTTGCTAGACATGTAGGTGGATCCTCCAGGCTTATCCCAGGTCCACCACAAATAATTCTACAGCAGCAAGGTGGCTTCCAGGCACCATGGCTCATGCACTTGAACTTGCTCTCCCAAACTGGGTTAACATCTTCAATGCCTGTGTTGGAGGCCGCAGCCCCTTCTAAAATGACTGCACACACTATCTCATCTCCATAGAGAGTCCCCGTATGCACTCCCCATTCTTCTTTGAAACTCCTCTTATCTTGGGGTCCTGAGGTCCTTTCTCTCTGCCTAGACTATTAGGACACCCCGCTTGCTCTCCTGTCTCCCAGGATGCTCTTCTTTTAGGTAGTCCATTGGCTAATGGTATGCACCCAAGCCCGTGTTTCCAGACACCCAACCTCAAGGAGTGGTCTGGTACCCCTGATCGCCTGGTTTCCTTGGCGGGGGTTGGTTTACAGATAGGGGGAGTGGGGTCTTCTCCATGTACCTGTCACTAAGGAGGATGGAGGGTCAGGAGCCAAAGGCCTTTGCTCTTGGCTGGTGAGATTCTTTTGGAATCTGCCACCTAAGTTGGCTATTAAGAATCAGTTAAAATATGTGAAACACTGATTTCAGTAAAGGCCAGAGAGATGGGGGTTTGTCTTCGTCTTTTCATGGTCTGTTCTTCCAGAGTTCTGCCTCTAACTCACTGAAGCAGAAAATGTAGTGGTAGATATAACCAGACCGTGGAGCAGTTTGCTACTCATTTTCTCCCTCCCTCTCACCTCTATAGCTTGGGTTTTCCCCTCCTACTGTAGATGGAATTTTTGTATATGATGGGGATCTTGGCAGAAGTGTCTTGGCCATTCATCCTTATGGCTTTGTTGTCAGGAAGAAAATTGACTTTCCTTTCCCAGCTCTAGTGTGAAAATTCCCAGGGGAAGGTTATGATGGGCCCTCCTGGGCTTGTCAACCTGCAGACCAGGGGTTTGAAATACTGTGATTGAGTCCAGGGTTAAGCTGGGTGTACCTGTTGCCGGGAGAACCGAGAGGGGGCCACGGCATAGACAAGGCCATCGGGGGAAGTCACTCTGAATTGGGTCTACAACAATGGGTGATTTTGCCAAAGCTATTTGCAATGCACTGTTTCTTAGCCACGCCGACTCCTTTTTGGAATAAGGCAGGCTGCCAATACATTTATCAATAAGATATACAGTTTTGTTATGGCAGAAATGAATGCGAAGTTAAAGCAAAGAAACCCACAGAGAGTTATCAGCAACGGAGAAATGACAAATAAATCAGTTCTCCTTTATTGGTCTTGGTTATCTGCAGTTTTGAAAGCGTGGGTGACTATGAGATCAGGGTGAGGGTGAGTTCTTAGGCTCTCAGCCTGGAGACAATTTAAAAATGCAAACCCAGTTCCTCCAGTCACCATGGGAGCATCTTTACAGACCTTGACTGTGAGGAGGATATGGGCTGCATCTATAGGAGGAAATGATTCCAGGACTTGGGAAGCTCTGCAGATCCAGCGAACAGCTTCTAGCAATGCCTCGAGTTGTAATATAGCCAACATATTACATGGGAGGTTTCATATTTTATAGACATATTTTGGAAATATGCTTATTTGTTTTTTGTTGTATAATTCTACATTATCCTAGAAGATGGCCTGCATAGCTTTTAGCTTAATAATATATAAGGAAGATAGTGTTTGTAGAGGGATGAGATCACTTAACTACACGGGCTGTGTCACATTTTTAATTAACTATTGATTTGTAGGATTTGTGTATTGAGGTTAATCAGGTACAACAAAAACAGATAACTTTACTTGGCTTCCTTTAAACTCAAGCATATAAATCTGATGTGGGGTGACTATATATTAGAAATGGAACTTTTTTTTTGGTCTAGAAGTAATCAATGCAGCCTCGAAGCTGAGAATAACAAGCACAATTCAACCTTCTCCTATTTGTGGGGGTCTGTGTTTTATTTTCTTCTTGGGTTATGGAATAAAGGGGACATATTTCTTGGTTTTGGGAAAACCTTACTACATATGGTGAGCAACAGCCTGCACTATGGAAGGGACAAATGCAGTATTCTCCCAAGTAAGAGTCACCTTGCGTTCTCAGAGATAGCTAGCTGAAGTATAAGGATTAGTCAGGGCAGAAATATTGTTGAGCTCCCTACTAACTCAGGCGTATCCTCAGGTTAAATTTTAAGTTCTAGTGACAAGACTGAGAAAAAACAGAGCATGTGAGATTTCAAACTTGCTGAAAGATTACTGTTGCTTGATGCCAGATGTATAAAGCATGCTTGCATTTGCTGTGAGTGTGGGATCCAAGAGTGAATCTTAACCACATGGTTCTTTATCTGGCAGCCTCCCAAGAGATCCTGGAGCTCACATGTTTCTTTACTAAATCAAAACCTAACAAACAAGCAGCTCACCTAGCTGTCACTTTGGAATTTGGGAATGGCTATCGTTCTTCAAGCCTGGGTAGAGAAAAGCTAAGGAGAGAGGGCCCAAGGCACCGAAGTATTCCTTTACTTGTCACTGCCCTGGAAGGTTGGGGGTTAGAGCATCACTCTTAGTGATCTTAGAACTCTGCAATCTCCGCGGTTCTTAGATGTGCTTGTTGACCAGTGGATACACGGGGCATGTCAGCACCTCTTCCTTTGGTGAGCCACTGTCTCCCACTTTCAGAGTAATCTTGTTCAGTTCATGTGGTTTGGAGGTGTCATGTGACTCAAGCTTGCCTAATCCTGCTGGCCACCTTGACTGGTTTGGGAATGGGCATATCTAAGAAGAACTCTGTTGCAACTGCTCAACTCTGACATTGTAGAAAGTAGCATGGGCAATACATGAATGAATGGGCATAGCGGTGTTCCAATAAAACTGTCCTGACAAGACCAGGTGGTGAGCCAGACTTGACCAGCAGACTATAGTTTGCTGACACTGGGGTTAGGCTGATTCGTACATGATATTACCTTGGTGACAGTCATCTGATTGGGTCAACACGTCCTAAGTTGATCTAATTATGCTGAAGGGAACTTGCATTTCATATGTGACAGAGAGGGTTTCTCCGTATCCTCAGGTACAAAAGTGGAGCATGGAACCCCAAATGCCCCCTCACAGCTACGCTGTGACCAGGCAGGGAACCAGCCTCAGGACGGAGTGCAGATTGAGGTTGGCAGAGGAGAGAGCTGGAGAGTTTGGGGTCTTGATGGCAGTACCTGACCCTGCCCTACCACTGGTCTGCTATTTGTGTGAGCAGACCCCACAGATTTCCTGATTGTGGAAGCCAGCTTGAGTCTGCATTTTCTGCTACTGGACTCCAAGAACATCCTAATCAGGACAAGGTTTAAGTAGATTTGAATGAATCTGTGGGTCATTGATCACTGAGTGAACCTGAGTGGTTTGGGGGACATGTCTTACACTTTCGAGGGTGATGTCATGAGGGGAAGCCATACATTCTTCAGATGACCTCAAAACAGGACGGTATGCCAGAGTGGAAGTTTCTATTATGTGAAAAACGTGCTCAGAGTATGAACTTGGGACTCAAGATTGTCATCATGAGTCCACCGTCTGGTCTTCTGGCTAAATTTGAATGTAATTTATAATTGTCATGGACGCACTGATTTAAGATGAAATGCTTTCTCCAAGAAAATCAAGACGAAAGGGTTTTGACCAACTGCTTCAGGTTGAAGGAAGGGGGTGGGGTAGGGACACCTAGGATGCGGGGTCCGCAGGCGGTGGTACTCAGAGCCGAACCTTTTGTCTCTGACCCTCACCCCACCCATCTCCCTCAGTAATTTTTCCCATGGATTTTCACGTGGTTTAGGAGAATAACCTGTTTGTAAACCTTTTTTTTTTTTTTTGATAAAATATATATAACAATATTTGTCATTTTGACCATTTTAAATGTAGTATTTAGTGGCATTGAGTAATTCACATTGTTGTGCAACTGTCACCACCATCCACTTCCAGAACTTTTCATCTTCGCACACTGAAACTCCACACCCATCCCACACTAACCCCATCTACCCCTCCCCCAACCACCATTCCACTTTCTGTCTATGAATTGGATGACTCCAGGTACCTCACATAAGTGGATTCATTTAAGATTTGTCTTTTTGTTTGGATTATTTCACTGAGCATGATGTCTTCCAGGTTCATCCATGTTGTATCATGTTTGACTACATTTTGTCTTTTTATTTCTATCTTTTTATTTATTTATTTTTGGAGACGAGCAAACTCTTAGAAGTTGTTGTGCCCAGTGCTGAGTTCAGCAAGGAAGAGACCCAACAGGACATTGGAACTAGCCTAGAAAAAAGAGCCACGTTGCACCCCCAGGCTCTGCTCAGTGTTAGCATGTTCAGCTGTTGCAGTGTCTCTTTACCTGTTACTAGGATCGCTCCTGGAGACTCTGCTCTGATCTCCAGTGAGTCTCTGAGCTGAAACCCTGTCACAGGCAGAGTGGGCAGAGCGGAGGTCGTCATTCCCACCCGAGGGACCTTAGGGTTCTGAGACTCTGTTTCTTCATCTGTATAAGTGGTTGAGGACTATGGTGTGTGTGTGTGTGTGTGTGTGTGTGTGCATATGTGCACATGTGGGTATATAAGGGGGGACCCCCAAAACCTGGAATTTATTTATAAAAAATAGTATATTTATTCTTACATGGTCAAACTTCAGTCACCTTCAAAGCACTCTCCGTTGGATGCAGTACACTATAGAGATGCTTTGTCCACGACTCAGAACAGTATTTGAACTTGTCACTTTTGATGCCTTTTCGTGCTTCTGCCATTTTTTGTTTCACCTTTTCCATGTTGGCAAAATATTTTCCTTTGAGGACTTTTTTCATCTGGGGAAACAAAGAAAGTCATTTGGGTGAATAGGGAGGGTGGGGCACGAGAAGGGTGTGTTGTGCCATTTTGGTCAAAAACTGCTAAACCTCAGCATGGTGTAGGCAGGTGCGTTGTCATACTGCATGTTTTTAGTGTAAATCACCATCATGAAATGGGCAAACATGCTGAAAGAGTCTCCAAAAAAATTTTACTGAAGCTGAACACAGCCTCTCACAACCACGCCAGCTGGTGCACGGGTGCAGATGGGTCCCTAGAACACTCACCTAGCGGGGGAGGCCTGTACTACAGGGGGCCCACCTTCCAGAATTTAACTACGGTTTTTTGGGGTCCCCCTTGTGTATGTGTGTGTATGTCTGTGCATGTGTATGTATGTGTGTGTGTATGTCTGTGCATGTGTATGTGTCTGTATTCAGAAGCACAAAGTCATGCTCTAAACAGCATTCTGTAACTTCTTTATTTCATAAACAATATGTCTTAGAGATCTTTCCATGTCATTGCTTTAAACTGCTCCATTTTTTAGTAACTGCATATCTTCCGCTTTATGGTCACACCATAAATTCATTTATTTTGTTTTGCATTCATGGACATGTTGGTTGTTTTCGGTTCATTGCTTTCCCAAACGATACTGCAATGCATTTTCTTGTACACCATCTTGGCTTCCTCATGTGAGCGTATCTCTAGGATCAAACCCTAGAAGTAAGATTTCTGGGGCAGAGTATTTGAGTATATAACATTTCAAAAGAAAGTACCAAATTAGACAGTTTAATTTGCAAGTGTGTCTTGTTAGGAGAAAAATCTGTTAGATGAAGTCCACCCTGTAAATGTTATATTTGAGTAGTTCATTTATTAATTTGATTTGTGTTCTGCCTCTTCCCCAAAAGGACTCAAGGAAGCTTATAGCAAGAGGCAAGTCAAATAAGGCTGAAAATAACAAGCATACAGAGAAAAGCCGGTATGGTAATAGTGACAACTTAAACTTATTTTGAGCATTTGCTGTATGCCAGACACTATTCCAAGTACTGTATATGTATAAATCCATCTAACCCTCACAGTCTCACTAGGAAGGGATTAACTTTTCCATGTTATAGAGGGGAAACTGAGGCACAGAGGGGCTAAGTAACTTGTTCAGCGTCACACAGTAAGTGGAGCTGGGATTTGAACCAAGACAGTCCGGTTTCAAAGTCTGCCGTCTTAGTTATTATGATGTTTGGCCACCGCCCCCACCCTCCACCCAAATCAGGAGTTAGGGAGAGAAAGGGGGAAGCTGGATGAATTTGCTGTCATTCATTTATTCTTTTCATTCATTCAGCCATCAGTTTATTCAGTCACTCATTCAACAAATCATGATCAAAGGCAGCTCTTTGCCAAGAGTGCTCAGGATAAGAGGGAAGTAAAGTGTGTGGTCTCAACCTCAGCTTGATTGTGAAGGTCAAACCGCTTTGTGAGTGCATGCCCCTGGGTGAGAGGCCTTCTTATAGACGTGCTCATCGGGCAGTGAGGAGCCTCTGAGCCCTGAAGTCCTCAGCCCCAGTTATTGGTGCCTTGGTCACCCTGCTCCTTGCAGCATCAGCCAGAGCCCTTGGCCTGATCTGTGTCAGTCATCAGGCTCCCCTGGGAGAAGAAGGTGGATCAAGTGTGCTGGGTGCCCTGGAAGCCTCATGCTCTGGCCCTGAACTGAGCTGGGACATCCTTATTGCTGGGGTGTGGTGGCCCCTGATGTCAGAATGAGAGGAGGCAGCCCTAGGTTTCTGCCTTCTGACCTTTGGTAGGAAAAGTGCTGGCCACATGGGCTCTCCTCTTGCTTGGACACCTGATTGGTCAGGCTTGGATGAATGGAAATTTCTAACCTTAGTTTTTCTATTTGTAAAATGGTAAAAAATATCAATGTTATTTCTCCTTTGTCTCTTTAGAAAACAGAGAAACAAAATTTCCATTTCTTCAACAGGTATATTTTTAGTACCCAGGTGTGCCAGGCACTGAACTCAGCCCTGGGCCTGTCATGAGGGACAGGAGCACACAGGCTTGTGGAGAGTTAGACATGAACCAGTCACAGTACAAATAATAGCTAATGTTTGTGGAGTGCTTCCTACACGCCAGACATATTTCTAAGCACCTTAGTCACATCGGCTCAATTAATCTTTACAGCAGCTCCAAGAGGTGAGTGCTTTTATAACCCCCACTTTTCAGGTGAGCAAACTGAGTCACAGAGTGATTAAGTAACATGCTCTATTGTCAGCATCTGATAAGAGGAGAAATGAGGATTCATCCAAAAGTCTCTGACTCCTAAACCTGCATCCCTAAATTAGATAACATCTTGCTTCTGTGCTATAAAGTGATACAGAGAAAAAGAAAAACCCCATGAGATAATCCATGACATAATAATAGTAAGGACCTAATTTATCCTGGGGCATTTGTGGAAGACCCCTAGGAGGAGGTGGCATTGGAGAAGAGATATTAAGGAAGAGAAGGAGCCAGACTTGCAGAGCTGGGTGTGTGTGAGGAATTGGAGATAGGATGCGGGGACAGCACACGCAAAGGTCCTGAGGTAGGAAAGACTTCGGGGGCATTGGCTGTATGGAAAGAAATCTCCTATGGATGGTTTGGTTGATTGCACCTCTTGATACAGTACCTGGCACATTGGTGGAGCTCAGTGGAGTTTAGCTCTGGCTGTGTCCTGAGAGATGAGAAATCAGAAGGATTCAGGGAATCCTTGCCTCCCCACATCTCTGGGTGAGCACAGCAGGTATCATCTCAAGGAAATATTAATAGCATTAGGGACAGATAAATTCCATCTGGTCAACTCTGGCCTCTTTCTCCAGATGTGGGCCCTGCAGGGGACCCCTTTATGGGGGAACCCTGGCAGGGCTTTGGGTCCCCGCCTATTTAGGAATTCTCTTTTGTCACATCCACTGTGCATGTTTCCTTTTCCTTTTTCCATCAGCCCTGAAATAGGAAGAAGGCAGCTCCAACCTGTTTTGAAAGCAGAGCAAATAAAGCTCTTTTGCAATTGGTTCCATTGTAGAGAGAGCATTAGACTGATTTATTCAAATCAATTCTGGGTAAAAGCCATAAAAGAGAGCTTAAGCATGAGTTCTGTTTCCCCAGGAAACCCAGCTGATGGATTAACACTTGAAGTGGGCGCATAACTGGCTTCAGAGGGGACTGGGGGTGGGGGTCAGCTGTCACTCCAGTCAGACGCAGGGAGCATTTTCTCGGGGGACTAGAAAGTGGCCCCCATTAGTGCCTTGGGACATCCTGCTCCTTAAGCTCCTGGGTGGGGAGAGAGGGTTCAGTACTTCTTTTTTATGGCTCTTGCTGGGGAAGGAGGCCTTGTCATGAAGCACCTCTTGGGAACACAAGTTGCCATAGCTGGGAGACTCATTAGATGACCTGGTGGGAACTCCTCCTTTTTAGCAGCAGAGGGCAGGTGGAGCAGAGTGAGGCTAAGACCCAGAGGACTGGAGCAGCTTGCCAAATTAGTGGGAAAGCCAGCACTCACATTCAAGTCTCCCAGCCATCTTGTCCAGTGTTGTTTGCATCACTGCATCCATGTCCTGGCTTAAAAATACATACTCTGTATCATTTATTCAACTAAAAAAACAGGTTTTGATTTAAGTCAATTTCCTTTGCTACTCTATACACACAGAGAAAAGCTCATCAGCATTATCTGGATAAATAGTCTTTGTTGAGATTGAGAGATGGGGTAAAAGTAACATCTAGCTTGCTAATCCCTAATTTACTGAACTTCTCTGCAGAGGACTAGTTGCTGTGCTCTGAACAATGTTGCTCTTGCCTTTTTATTTTTAATCTTTTAATTTTTCAATTACAGTTGATGTTTAATATTATATTAATTTCAGGTGTACACTGTAGTGGTTAGACATTTATGTAACTTACAAATGGATGCTTTTGTTAAGTCTGGTATCCTCCTGACACCATATATAGTTATTATGATATTATTGACTATATTCCCTATGGTGTACTTTATTACATCCCTAGGACTATTTTGTAACTGCCAATTTGTACATCTTAATCCCTTCACCTGTTCACCCAGCCCCAACCCCCTTCCCATTGGGCAACCATCGGTGTATTCTCTGTATCTATGAGTTTTTGTTTTGCTTGTTTGTTCATTTTGTGTTTTAGAGTACACATATAAGTGAAATCATATGGTATTTGTCTTTCCCAGTCTGGCTTATTTCACATAGTATAATACATTTTTGGTCCATCCATGTTTGGGTAGATGGTAAGATTTCATGCCTTTTTACGGTTGAGTAATATTCTATTGTATATATGTACCATATCTTCTTTATCCAGTTGTCTACTGATGGACACTTGGGTCTTGTTTTCTTACTCACTCAGTCACCCTATGTCTTTTGATTGGAGCATTTAAGCCATTTACACTTAAAGTAATTATTGACAAGTGTGTAATTATTGCCATTTTATTATTCATATTTTTATCATTTTTTTTTCTTCTTAAAGAAGTCCCTTTAACATTTCTTGTAATACTGGTTTGGTGGTGATGAACTCCATTAGCTTTTTCTTGTATGAGAGCTCTTGCCTTTTAAATGCTCATTCTTGTGTCTGTTGCTTAGTAGCTGTGTAACTCTGATGAAGTCACTCAACCTCTCTGAGCCTCAGTGTTCCTATCAGTATAATAGGAATATTATAGAACTATTGTCATAACTGGATGGCATGATGCAAATAAAGCAATTAGTAGTTCCTGGCTACATCAGTTGTTTAACAATGTTAGCTCTTTTAGAATTATTTGCACAGGGTAATGAACCTCTTCCCAGGTGGATAACATCTGTTGTTTTTTCTGCTCTCAGATTGATCTGGGCTGCATCCAGATCTAATAACCTATTGCTAGGGTTATTCATGGACAACTCTCTCTCTCTCCCTAACCCTACCTGTCCCCACAGCATCTGTGTACACACTGAGCCATTTACATGCACACTTGGGTATATATAACACAGATTCTCCTTTCTTATTTGCAAGTAAGAGATGGTAGCAGCATGGGAGATGAGAAACAGTCCTTATTTCTTAGTCCACTTATTCCCCAATCTTTACCTGGCTCTGGACTAGGATGAAAAATGTCATGTTTGGAGTTAATGCATCCTGGGATTGGTAAGCACACTGTGGATCTCAGTATTTAACCCCTTTGATCCCTTATTCCTTCTACCAGGGCTCAGTGCCCAAATCAGTCAGATGTCAGAGCCAAGACAAGGTGTCTCCAGGTGGTGCTTGTGCCTGGTATCTGCACAAGCTGTGTTTTCTTGGCCAGTTGGATTGTGTCCCTGTATCTGTCATAGAAACGTCCCCCTTGAGCACAACTTTGACAGCACCACAGGTGTGCTCAATCAGCATTGGTAGAGTGGAAGAGAAGGAGAGGGAAGGAGGGGCAGAGAGAAGGGGAGAGAAAGAGAGTGTGAAAGAGATGGATGGGGAGGAGGGTGAGTCAGAAATCCACAGTCATCCACTACTGCCCCGAAGTGACAGAGGAGGTTTGCTCTGGCCATGGTGCTGAAGTATAAGTTCCGCCTGGGAGGGATTCCAAAGCGGTGACTCAGCCAGCAAGAAAAGGGGTATGTGGTCAGGGTCATCGGGGATTATGTACTGATAAAAATAGGAGGAAGCCTAGGAGAAAGGGAGTAAATTAAAAAGTGAGCGAGAGAGATAGAGATAGAGATAGAGATAGAGATAGAGATAGAGATAGAGATAGAGATTTAGAGATATTGAGAGAGAGAGAGAGAGAAGAGGAGAGGAGGGGCGGGGAGAGGAGAGGAGGGGAGGGGAGGGTGGAAAAAGAAGTTTGTATACAGATAGCAGTGCAATGACTCCTGCTTAGATAAGGATCAAATGCCACGATAAGGAGAGAATACATATCTTTTTTTTTGTTTTTGTTTTTTAAGCATTTCTATTCACCTCCCCAGGATTCTTAAATTTGTGTGTGTGTGTGTGTGTGTGTGTGTATGTGTGTGTGTGTGTGTGTGTGTGTGAGAGAGAGAGAGAGAGAGAGAGAGAACAGGAGTTATTACTATGTGAATTCTACTCAGCCTTGGATACATTGCTTGGAAAATGATCTTACTCATGCCTACAAAGCAGTATAGTAGTATAGCTGGGACACAAACACAGGTGCCCTTGCCCAGTGGGACTTGCTGAGGGTTGGCAGCTCTGTGGAAGGAAAGATGAAGGACACTTCTGTTCTGTCTTAAGAGTCTTTGACTCTTTGTTTGACCCAAGGGATGGGGACTTACCTACGCTTTTTGGATAACCAAGGGCCTCTCCCAGCCCACGTGGTTGCTTTTCAGTTGTCTCTGGTATAATAAGGCAACCAGAAGCTTGCTGTCTGCCCTCTGTGCCTCACATGGACCTTCCAGGGATTCACTCCTCTATATTAAGGCCAGACTTTCCATGCAGGAAGATCAGATATTGGACAAGTGGCTGCAAAGTGGCTTAGAGCTCAGACTCAGAAGACAGACGTACCTGGGTTCAAACCTATTTCCACCACTTACTGTGCTCTCGCGTGAACTTTCTTCACCTCTTGTTTTGTTGCTAATATGAATGTGGAGATTTCCGGGTGGTGAGTGGTGTTTGAACACAAGAGAGAACTAAGGATGAGGATCTTGTTAATGTTAACCCAGGAATTATTACAGAACACATCCTGGCCTTTGCTGGTCCTAAACAGTCACGTCAGTCTGATATTGTGATCACCAGAAAGTTCTGGGAGAGGTGTCACTGAGAGGTTAGAGTCTAGGCTCGAGGCAGGCAATTGAGTTGCAAGTCTCGGTTTTATCCCTTATAAGTAGGGTGACCTTGGATCAGTTGTTTAACTTCTCAGAGCTTCAGCTTCCTCATCTGTGAAATGGGGATAGAAATGATAATGACAATGATAATAATAATATCTACCTAAAGGCTGTAGTGAAGATTTCATTAGCTAACGTACATAGTAAGCTCTCAAAAATACCAGCTATTATTATTTTGCTAATATGATTACCATGGTTCTTATTAACTTGTACTCTCTGTCCTCAGTCTCTTTATCTGAAAAATGGGGCTGCGGATAATCACTACTTTGTAGAATTATGCTGAGAAAGAACTTAGTTCACACACAATGCCTCACACAGTGGAAGCATCTAAACAAAAGCATTTCCTCTTTTCTCCTTTCCTTGGTCATATTCAAGGTCAAGGTACATTAAATATTGAAGTTTGGTGGTTCTTTCTTTTGGGGGTAATGGAACTCTTCATAAATTTAAATGCAGAATCATATTTTTCTTTGAGTAAAAAGGAAATATGCATATATAATTTCAGTGGGCCCAATAGTTCATGAACTATTATGGGTTTTATCTCATTGCCCTCAAAAAATGACTTTAATCTCTCCTTCACACAATGAATTACATAGAGTTGTCTGGAAAAAAATGTGACGCATGAAAGCAAGCCCTTCAACAGCAAGCTCTGGTGATGGTGAGATGTTGAGTGTCTGAGGGTCCCAGAGGGCTTGTCTGTGGGTCTGTCTAGAAGCTTCTGGGCTTGGGACCTCTGCTTGCTCCAGGACTCATTGTGTTCACGCCCATCGTTGCCCTGTGGCCACGTCTGGGGCCCTCTCATGGCTCAAGATGATGGTGTGTGGGTGGGGGAATCCTGCATTCCTTCTCTTCCTGTGCCGTCTCTTGCACACACAGGCTGCGTGGGTGTTGCCTTTAATTCTCCTTTCTCTAAACTCTGCAATTGATGGTGCGGTCGTGCCAGGGTGAAGGCGGGGATTCATCTTTGTTGTAAGTGTTGTATGTGTATTAAAAGGCTCTTACCGCAATCAGCACCTTATGGCACAAACAGTGGGACACAGCACGTATCCACTTAGTGAGAACAAGAAGAGAGGAGATTTGGATAATCAAGACAAATATCCATGCACCCAAGAGGCCCCCGGGAAGGGCTGGCGGGAATGGTTTAGGTAGACGCTGACGTGTGTGGTTCGTGCCCTTGTCTTGGCAGACACCTGCTTACCAGCTTTGTTCAGAGTTGAGGAGGGACCAGTTGGGTGCTGGGGGGTGTGGAAGAGACCCTTAGAAACCCTATGTGTGAACTGTTAAAGTAGATGAAGACCTGGGTTGACATGATACTTGGGAGGAGAAGAAAAAACACGAGATTGTAGTCACATCCCAGAATTAAAGGTGAGATGGACAAAATGTGACATATTTGAACCTGGAATCTGATGACTTGTTGGAATGTTATTTGCATATTGATAATATAACAAGGAAATTTAAGATTAAGAATAAACCACCAGCAGGACTGTGCCCTCATGGTTGGGCTGATGGAAAGCTTGTTTATGGTCCTGATAGGAACTCTGGGTCCCCATGTAATTAACAGGGCAGGACACACTGATCCACATGCATTCCAAATGAAGTAGAAGCCGAGAGACTATCAGCAAAGCTGCTGGGGGTATGGTTTGGGAGGAGATAGCCACCCTGTCCCCAGTGACTACTGATGGGAAGTAAGATAGGATTTATGGGATTCTCAGCAATGGTATGGAGTGGCACAAATTCTGATTTTTCATTTCAGTATATTGGGAGTCATGGCTGATATTGAGGGTCATGGCCAACATTGTGGGTAATGCTGACATTGCGGGTCATGGCTGACATTGTGGGTCATGTCTGTTATTGGGAGTTGTGGCTGACATTGAGGCTTATGACTGACACTGAGGGTCATGGCCAACATTGGTAGTCATGGCTGACATTGGGAGTCATGGCTGACCTTGAGGGTCATGCTGACATTGGGAATCATGGCTGACATTGGGGGTCATGGCTGACAGTCACTGGACATGCTGTAGGTGTTGTGTAAGTGGCACCCAATGTTATATGGCTTGTGGGGTAGTTGCCTGAAGAACTTATGGGTTTGGAAGGGTCAGTACTCCTATTGTGGTTTCTCTTTAGAGAGGAAGCAGCAGTGTCTTGGGACAAGGGTTCAGTGTCCAGATAGCGTGGATGGGAAGAGTGCTTGTCTGATCCTGATGGAGCCGTGGCCCTCAGACTACAACCTAAGGCAGGTGTTTGTGGGAGGAAGGTGTTCTAATTTCAGAATTCCTCCTGATGGCTAGAAGTTTGCAAGAGGGATTTCATCAGGGAAGCTAACAGGCATTATGCTCCCCATGCCCTAATTTGTGACCAGCTTAACTTGTCAGACTTGAGGTTTCTTGGGCAGGCCTGGCTCTGCACAGGATGTGGCTATCTTCCTGGCCCCTGCCTCCATCTTCCTGCCATTGGCTGCCCATCTCATCCTTGATCAGTCTCCCTCCTTCACCCACAATTGCAGCTGGAAGCCTCGGGACCCTGAAACTTCAGGGTCAGACTTGCCTTCCCTATAAGGAAAGCTCATGCGTTAATGATAATTAAAAATAGATACACTTTCTTGTTGAGCCCTTATGCTATGTCAGGCTAAGAGCTTTATACGCATAATTTTGTTCAATTCTCACAGTAATCCCAGGAGGTACTGGGATGCCCACTTTCCGAAGAGAAAACTGAAGCTCAAAGAGTGAAGCCAGAACCCCAGTAGAGCTCTGCCCCCAGAGCTTACCTGCCTGCTAAGCTCCATGGTGGGAGGGCAACCTGCCAAAGGAACTGTCACATCACCACCCAGAAGCACTGCTGATGCCACCCTGTTTGCCTCTTTCTGGCTGGAGCCAACCTGGCTGCCACCAAGCTAGGCTCCGTAGCAGCCGCCGTCACCCTCGCCCACACACATCCCTTGTGCCCACCACTTGTGCACATGCTGTCTTGCCTTTGCCCGAGGCTCTCTATGGCCACCAGTGCCCACTGTGCCAGAAGTACTCAGGAATTAAGACCCTCTGCCGAGTAGCTTTCAGTCAAGATGCTGAGATGGTGGGTGAATACCCATTTCCTGTACCCCAAGTTGGGATAACTCTGAGGTGCAGCACCTACACTTCCAACCACTTGGGTTAGCTCTAGGTGTCCACAGTGGTCACTTGGTTGATAGCAAATCCTTTTTAAGCTGCCCTCCCTTCTCTATCCCCTGTCCCCATTTTATCACCAGAGTTCCCTAAAACCATCTCCAAAATAAAGTACTTGTATTTGAATCCTTGTGTTAGATTCTGTTTTGGGGGGAACCCCAGGCTCTCTTTGGGGTCAGGTGCACCTTTTCTGTGGGTGTGTAGGTTAACAGGGCAGTCCAAGACCCCACCAAAGCAGAGGGTGTACCTGGCTTCAAATAGTCCATAACCTCATTCACAGTTTCGACCACTTCAGCTTGTTGTTTTATTACTTATTTTTTTTCTATACCTGAGGTAACCTTCCAAAGAACTTACAGACATTTTTCCAGGTGAAGGTGGAAGGACTTACCTTTGACCTTCCTCTCACCTTGATCTACTCATGCTGCCGGGAAGCTGAGGAGTGGTTTCTGGGAATGTAGTCCCACTGACCAGGGAAACTTGTGTCCTTGCTTTTGATGTCAGGCCCTATGACCTTTTGGTTGTCCCTGATTTTCCTGCTAGTTTCAAATGCTGCAGAAAATGGGGTTGATGTTAATATTTTGGCCTTGGTCAGGGCTCGGGGTGTGGGGACCAGAATCCTAGAGTATACTTTCTTCCTATAGATGTCAGACTGCTTTGTGGTTAGGAGCCTCTAAGTTGGACACCTTGCATTTGAACCCAGTTCTGCCACTGTATAATAACCACAGGATAGGTGTGGAGACCCTACTGGACTCACTGGGAGATGGAACTGAGCTAAAACTCTGTTGATCACCTGACCTCCACAAGCCCTATTTTGGCTGGTGGACCCTAGGGACCTTTTGGTTCTCTTGGAATTAGTGTTGGTACAGAGCCTGTAGCCTGTGTCCAGTGATCGAGGAGAGATCTGATTATTTCCTTTTCCCCAATGCAGGCACTCTGATAAAAGGCTGTAGGTCCCTGTAGGAAATGCTGAAAGAAAGATTAACAGTATACATTTTGGCAGTGGACCAGGGTCCTTCCTCGAGGGCATCCACCCTCCTCTTCATTCAGTGAGCTCTGTGTAAACTGACTCAAGTCTGGGCATTGACTGGAGAGTTGTGACTCTCTGTTAAGACTTTTGTTCACTTGAACTAGAACTCTTCTGCTTATACAGATTAAGTAAGAATTCAGTAGGCTTCCCATCTACTTCATTTCAAGGGACACCATGATCAACTGGCCAACGCCATAGGCCAGCAAAAATCAGACCCTTCTGGTTGCTTTGACTCCACTAGGGTCATCATGCCTGCTTGTGTTTGGTGGGTGAGTGCCTCCACTTGGCTCTGGTCATCTTGGGTTCCAAGGACTCTTATTGCATTTAGGTTCCTCAACCCAATGACGGCAGTTCCCACTATAGTGTGCCTTGGGCACTTCCTCTTTATCTGCCTCAGTCTCTTCCTCTGTGTAGTGAGGATAACAACGGGGTTATTGTGAGGTTTAGATGAATTACTATGGAAACTGACAAGAGTATCTCAAAGCCTATCTGTGATTAGGAGAGTTATTTGTTATGGGAGATGGAGGAGAGAGGAAGGGGCTGGGGCAAAAAGGGGAAACTATTGGATATGGAGAATCTTGGGTGGGAGTGGATCCACTTATTCACCCAACAAAGGTTTCTAGAGCACCCAGTATGTGCTGCCCACAGTGATAGATTTTACGGTTAAAATTGTGAACAAGGCAGAAGCAATGGGGTAAGAGAGGGGCAACAATTAAACATACAATTGCAATATGGTTTAAACCAAGCTTGTTTAACCTGTGGCCTGTGGGCTGCATGTGGCCTAGGACAGCTTTGATTGCAGCCCCACACAAATTAGTAAACTTTCTTAAAACGTGATGAAAGTTATGCCCGGATCTTTTATTTATTTTTATTTTTAGCTCATCAGCTATCATTAGTGTTAGTGTATGTTATGGGTGGCTCAAGACAATTCTTCCAACGTGGCCCAGGGAAGCTGGTAATTGCTTGGATGGGGAAGCTCAGGGAGCACAGGAGCCTGACACTTGCCCAGCCTGTGCTGGGTACTGGGCAAAACACTTACATGTCCCCAAATACCTCCTGGTTCAAGTCATCACAATGTGAGGGAGCCTCCCATTGATGCTAGTGGCATGTTGGGGGGCACGCTCTGAGTTATCAACTCAACGTTCCAGAATACTGCTGTGTCTTCCCTCTGTCCATCTGCTGCTGTGCTGGGCCTCCTACTGGTCCCCTAGCTGGTCTGGTCTCTCATGTCTGGTCCCAGCAACCTCCCCACCCACCATTCCGCTCTCCCCTTGACTGTCTTGCTTCAGCTCCCCAAGCTTCTTACTGCCCTTCTCCCAGACTCTGGGCTGTTGCACGCACAATTTCCTCTGCCTGCACACCCTTCACCTGGGTAAGAACTACTTACCCAACGGTCTCCATTTAGTGGTCACTCCTGCTCCTCTCCCAGCCCCTGGACCTGTGAGGCCCTTCTCTCTCAGGCTCCCAGCCCCCAGCACTTCTTTGGGGTCCTTTGCTTGTTTGAAAACGTCAATCACTGCCTTCCCCACCAGGCACTGGGTTCTGGAGGGGCAGAGAAAACGCCTGCAGGGCCATGTCTGGTTCATAGGATGCTCAATAAACATCCTTGATGGGTAAACACAGCTTTGAAAGGTGGTGCCTGTGCATTAAGCACATCGTCCCTCGGGCCAAATTCTCACTGCGTTTGGAGCAGCCTACGTTTTCCAGCCATCTCCAAATAATTCAAGATGCAGAACAGCTCCACAGACCAGGGTGTCCATTCTTGCAGGGTGTTGGACACACGGACACCGGTCTGTCCCTTTTCTCCCCTCTTCTTTGGGCAGGGAGACCATCCGGTGCCACCGAGGTGCAGGACTTTGCCAGAAGAGGCCTGGTCGCTGGGCCGGGAAGAGCGAGCCGACTGTCCCACGCAGGTGAGACCCGCGCAGGCCTTTACCACGCGTGCCCGCGGTGCGCGCGAGCAGCCAGCAGGGGGCGGCAGAGAGACAGGAGTGGCTCGCCGCGGAGCCCGGCTCCGAGGCGCGCGGCGCGAACCCACCGAGGCGGCGCTCAGAAGCCCATCTCCCACCGACAGGCCGCTGGGCTCGGGAGTCTGCTGGGTGCCGCTCCTTCCTCAAGTGCCGACAGAGCGCCCGGGAGCCATGGCCAGCCCCTCTGGCAGCCCCGAAGACGCGGGCAAGCTCAGAGGCAGGGATGGCCGGCAGAGGCGGGAGGCGGAGGATGCCCCTCCGGAGGAGAAGAGGTTGAGGCTCGGGCTGGAGGGAGGAAGCGCAGCGCAGGAGGAGGGAGAAGGCGCGCCACGTCCGGGCCGGGAAGAGACCGGCACCCAGACAGGTGGCGAAGGCAGAGGTGTAAGTGACCGGGGGCGCGAGAGGGGCGCGGCTGGGGTGGGCAGGGGTGCGCCGCGTCTCTCCGCCGGCAGGTCCAACTTGGTAACTGGGCGGCAGCAACTCCGGCGGGCGGGCGCGGCGTGGCAGCCCGCGGGGACCTGCTGAGCAACTAGATGCTCCGTCGTGGGTGGCAACTCCCTTCTTGTTTATGTGGCACGGACCTGCTGGTTGTCCCCGAGCCGTCCCTGGTGGGGAGACCCATGGGCTCCGCAGTGGGTTGAAAAGGGGAGGGGGGCGCCCTGTGTCTTGGGGGCCCCAGAAGGGGAAGGAGGTGGGGGTTGCTCTGAGCAGCCTCTCCCCTGCACCCGCATCCTGGACAGCGCGTTAGAGGCGTCTCTGGGGGACTTCGCTGGCCTTGGGTGCCTCTCACCCGGTAAGGGGCTTGAGAGGGACGTGCCTGGGCACCGGCTCTGCCCAGCGCTGCCCTGTGGCTGCCATGTGTGGGGGGCAGCGGCTCCCCAGCCCCCCCCCCCCCCACCTCGTCTGCCCCACGCCTTCCTGTCATTGTTCCCCTTCTGGGCGGGCAGAGAGAGTTGAGAGAGAGGGCAGGTGGCCTCCACCCCCGAGTCCTTCTCCTTCCCTTCAGAGACGGACAGAGGCAAAGTTCTGTGCGGCCCGGGGGGTGCGGCCTGGCTCTGGTCCCAGCCCGGGGAGGGCGCGTGTGGGTGATCCGTTGTGGGTGTGAGTGGGTCCGTGAGTCACCAGGTGTGTGTGGGACCCCCCACCCCCAGCGCTTTCTGCTTCCTCTCCTGAATCCTCCAGATGTGACCTGGCCAACCTTACATGTGGGGGGCCCAAGTGTTTGGAGGACAGATGAGGGTTGGCTGAACAGCTGTCCCCACAGCTAGGGCTGCCACCTTGAGTGTTTCTAATGGGTAATGGGATTGACCTTTTTGTTTTTCCTTCCATATGTTTTTATCCTTGACCATGTGCTTGGCTGAGCTTGTCTTAAAAATTTGATCAGTGGCTGGCGAGCCCCACGAGGGAGCGTGCCCCCTTCTTTCTCGCACATCCACGCAGGAGCAGCAGCCTGCCTCCCGTTGGCCGGGCTGCATCAGAGCCCCGCTGACCCCTCTGCCTCCTGTGGCTGTCATTGTGTTCAGACCCTGGGCCACCTGGACACGGACATCAGGTGAATTTCTCTCTGAGGTCCCAGGAGGAAGATCACCCTTACGGATGGCTTCCTGGGACACATCATGGAAAGTCTGAGAAGGGAGTCATGTCGCAGTGTGGAGAGAGGACAGGTCCTGGGTCTGAAACACAATATGGGGGCAGTGCAAGGCTATGACACTTTAACTGTTGGAAGCCCCTGCCTTCCTCCTGGTACGCCCCCCTTACGTGGGACTTTGCCAAAGATCAGGATACCAGAAAGGGGTGAAGTGACCAACTGCAGTGTCATGCTTAAGAATGGAGCCACATTACTTGGGTTGGAAACTTAGCCCTCCTTAGCTGGGTGACCTAGCACAGGTTATTTAACCTCTTTGAGCCTAGTGTCCTCGTCGGTGAAATGGATATGCCAACAGGCCCCATTTCATGGGGTAACTACTCCCGAGATTAAGTAAGTTTATCCCAGTGTGAGGAGCACTGAGCATTGCACCTGGCACGTAGCACGTGCTCAGTAAATGTCATTTAGTACTGAAATCCCTCCCTGCAGCTTGCTTGCTGCCATGTTCTGTTCTGGGGTGCCTGACAAGAGACAAGGGTCTTAGGCCAGAATCTCCAGGTTAAATCTTTCTGGAGGGAAAAAGAATTATGTGTAGGTCATGAGAAGTTTAAAAGGCAGAACCCTCATCTCATGGGAAATGGGGATCCCATGGTTTGAAGGATGATGTCCGAAGCTAGACAGAAACTGTCCTTGTTTCCTGAGTCTGAATATGTCTCTTCTTTGGGGGCACCTGACTCTCCTGGGGGCAGTGGCACCTCACGCACATGGTGTCTTGGTGTTTGGGTTTAAAGGTTGGCCACAGCCCAGGCTACCCAGCATGCCCATCAGAGAGCTTTCTCCTCCTTTTCAGTTTCTGTAGGAATAATCCCTTTAAAGAACCAGGAGGCAGTTTCAGGTTTTGGGAGCCAGAGCGGCAGCTATTCCTTTGAGCAGAGCCCCTTTCATCACTCAAAGACCACATTCCAAAGGGACCAGGAAGAACAGCACGCTTTTCCGTGAGATTGTGTCTGTGTAGACCATCAGCCTGGCTGAAATGTGCAAAACACCCTTGTTCTTTAATAGCAGCTTATTTTTAGATGCAGATCATTTTGGGCTTTTCTCTGCAGATCCCACATGGGCATCACCTCCATGTCCATGTCGTATCCAGATATCTTTAAGGATAAAATACCCTTTCACATCACTGAGTCTGGTGCTCTGGTTGGTGGAGGTTTGCGTGTGAATGATTGTCCCTCTGAGTGGCTCCTGGGCTCACCTCCTGTCTTTCAGGAGGAGGGCTGCTAGGGGAAGGTTTCCGGAGGTCAGCTGGAGCCCCGGGAGCCCTCTCCGTGCCTGAGTGCTGCTGGAGGTGTGGTGGAAGCATGGCGTGTGTGTCTAATGAGGGTGACCGCCCCCGCCACACGTCAGAAGTGTCACGGGCTCCATCTGCCCCTGCAGGACCGGTGCTGTTGAGAGGGGATCGAAAAGCTGGCCCTCCCAGAACCTTTTACTGGTTCCTTTAGCATGACCCCCAAAGGGAGTTCGATCCTGGAGGAAAAGTCTCTTCTAGGTAATCTCAGCCATCGCTCAGCTTTTCCCGAGATCAGGCAGCTTGGCAGAGATTTCTGGGTTGTGTTGGGCAGAACCGAGCTTTCCGGGCTAGTAAGTCATCAGAATCCCTGAAATCCCCAGATGAACTCTCCACTCAAGTGACCCTGGAGTTGAGATGAGAAGGAAAGGCTGTGGTAGCATGGGGGTCCCTGGAGGGGTGGACCCAGACACTGCAGGTCTTTCCCTTCTTGCTGATGATGGTCCGCGCCTGAGTGTCTCCTCTTCCGCACTGGTGACATTTGGGACCAGAGCATTCTGTTGTGGGGGCTGTCCTGTGCATCCCTGGCCTCTACTCACTGGATGCCAGTCGCACTGCTCTCCCCGACTGGCCACCCCACCTGTGACAACCCAAACTAGCCTCAGACTTTGCCCAATGCCTAGGGCTGTGGGAGGGGCCAGGTGAAATCACTTGGGCTGAAAGCCGTGGGCCTGCACTTGCAAAAACGTTTCAGGATGTGGGTGTCATGAGCTCTGTGGCCTTGGGAAATTTACGCAACCTCCGTGGGCCTCAGTTTCCCCTTCTGTACAATGGAGATTATGAGATACAATCTCAATGCCAGGTTAGGTGGGCATTCCATAACATAGCAGGATGATACATGGACAGTGCTAACAGCATTTGGACACAGAAAATGCACAAAACGAGCGATCCATTCCGTTTTTAATTATTTAGGTGAATCAGACGTCATCCTTCGTCCCCTTATCGGTTGGTGATGTGCGAGGGGGTACCCCATCCACCCAAACACCTCAGATTGGATCGGGTGGCATCTCGGCTTCCTGCGTGGGACTGACCCACTCCCCCACAACCTCCATCCAGGATTCCAAGGGGCGGGGGGCAGGGGTAGGCAGAGCACTCGGGGTTCACTCCCACACTGCAGAATTCCAAAGCCGGCTTGCCGAGACAGGGCGTTTGGACCAACATCTGGCTTTCAGGATTCCCATTTGAGCACAGCTGGACACCACAGGGCTGAAGCTCTCTCTCTGCTGAGACACAGATATTTCCCTGGCAACGATCTCTCCAGCTGACACGAAGACACGGCCACCCACCGCAGCGCGGTGTGCCTGCCTCGGCCCTCTCTCTAATTTCGTGAGGGTAGCTTCTTAGGAATGCAGTGTGTGAGTGGGAGGCAGTAGGGTGTTCCCTCTTCCTCCAAGGGCCAAAAGTGGGGTGCAGGTTGGTGGGGGGTGCTCGGAGGAGGAAGAAGGCACGGCGGGCATTCCTTTCAGCTGGATCGGAGGGGGACGGATGGCCTAGTAGATAGTTCAGCCCTCTCCAGGCAGGCGGATGCCTTGGAGAGGGGACTGTGTGACCCTTGGCTTTAATCATTTCAGACATATTAAACCCCAATGTTGGGCAACTGGAGCTTCATTTGGGCTTCTCAGCTGGAAAGGTTTCAACTACAGTCCAATGTCCTTCTAATTTTTACCATTTGAGTAAGATGGTCATTGTCCCTTTGTGTCCTCTGGAACATGGCTCTCAAGGAGCAGGAGGGAGATCAATCTCGGGACTGGCACAGGGGTCTTTGCGGGGGATCCTTGTGGCTTGGACGGTGGTGGCAGAGGCAGTGGTGGATTGTGTCCCTGAAAACTGATGAGATACATTCTGACGGACTTAAGCATCTGTTGAGTATTGGGAATGAGAAAGGCAGGGTCGAGCTGACCCCCCAAAATGGCAGGGGAGACCATGAGTTTGAATTTGGCCTCTGACTGAGCTAGTTCTGAGACCCGGGGGGCAATGTCTAACAGTATAGATGGGTCTGGGTCTAGAGGTGCAGCTTTAAGTGTCACCAGTGTAACTGTACTTGAGGCTATGGGACACTGAGACTGTGGGGAGAGGGGAGATGGGGCTTTGGTCTAGGTCTTGGGAAATCTTAACAATGAGAGAAAGATCCATGACAAGGGTTGGGGGACAGTGGGCTGAGGACAGGTGGCTGCATGGACAGGAGAGGGAGAAGGACGAGGGTCCATTGTGTTGAGAGCCCATTGGCTTCATGCTCATCAGCTTTTTCTGGAACTTTAAATGGAGGCCAATGGTGGGGCTTGCAGAGATTCATTTACCTTAGGGCTCGGCACTCCAGCACCCGACCAGGGTGTATGCGGTGAAACACAGGGTGCTCATGGTCTTGACGCTCTTGCAAAACAATCATTTGTGTGTGTGATTCCAAAGCCACAGCCCTCCCCACAGCACTTGGCTGTCGCTTTTCCACGTTACCTTGCAAAAGGACCCAGCTTTGGTAGCGAGCCCTTGGGACGAGATGGTGCCATTGGGAGACCCTCTCCTCTCTACACTGAGGGCCGTTTGCCTTTCTCATTCCTTCTCCAAGTGTCTGAGCAGCTGCTGTGTGCCAGATGCTGGGCTCCGTGCTGGTCTACAAGGTGGATCGGTCCCTGCTGTCCTGGAGACCCTGTTCTAGGAGGAGACAAATCGGTCTGTGGGTCAAAGCCAGCCCCCTGCCTGTGTTTGATAATAAAGTTTTATTGGTACTCAACCACACCATTCATGTACATGTTGTCGGTGGCTGCTTTCCTGCTATAACAGGAGAGCTGAGTAGTTGGGGCAGAGATGGTATAGCCCTCAGACCTGAAAATATTTACCCTGAGAGTCTCAGGTTAAGGGGCTTTGCACCCCGCAAGGTGTCTGGTGGGGGCATGAATACAGCTGCCATTGAAACATACACAGTCCCAGCAATTGCTCAATTTGCAGGACTCCAGAGGAGAGGGTGACAGGTCCTCTACTCTCAACCTCACTGGTCTTTGGTATCAGGAGCAGGACTGGGGTTCTGGGTGGCCTTTTCTCACCCCTGTGGCTGGGGGCCATGCTAGTGCCATCCAATTTTTGGATGGGGGAGAGAAAGGGTGGAAGAAATGGAGCCTTGTGGGCCTCCTCCTCGCGTCTCCTTAAGATGGGTCCCCAGCAAGTGTCTGGGGTCCCACTTTGCATAGCTGCTAAAATCCGGTGACAAACCCTTTCTCTGTTCTGTGGCTCTGGGGTACCAAATCACCAAAAAGAAAGAGAAAAGAAAGCTGGTTTTTGCAAGCACAAGAACGTGGGTTCTGGAAATTACCATTTCCCTCTGAAGTTTTATAATGTCTGGCCATGCATATTTAAGCATCTGCCTCAAAAGCTCTTGCTAATAAGCAGATGGCGCATTTAATTTCCTTTTTTTGTTCTCTGAGTGGCACGCAGGCTTCCGGTGCCGCCCTGCTCGCAGGCCACGGCACGTGGAGGTGACAGGACCTCTGAGCAGCAGCACAGGCCCCCGAGGCGCAGATGAGAGCCCGGGGCTGTCCGCGGGGAAGCTGGCCGGCTCCCTTCTCTGGGAGAACCCGGGCGGGGCTGGGGCCTTTGCACTGGGGCCTGTGCCTTGCGTGTCTGTGGAGGGAAGACTTTGTGACCCGGAAACCCGTTGGCTGAAGTTGGCACGCCTGTGATGCTGGGGAGGGGACAGCTACTGCCCTCTTCATTTTCCCTGTGGGCTGTGTGCTCTGTGTTGTCCTGAGGGAGCTGTAAGTCCTGGCCGCTGGGAATTGGGCTGGACCAAGGAGTCTGCATGGTCTGAGTGGAATGGCTTGGCTTTTGATCTGCTTATTAGCAATACAGATTATTATTTGCTCATTGTAAAGAATTTAAGTAATGCCATATATACAGGCACTCCTCACTTAACGACCGAATTCCTTGCCTACGATTTGGCCGTTAAACGAATTTGTCGCTAAGCAAGGAGCTAAAAGGCGGATGTCTTGTGATGTGTCGTGGTGTCATAGGGTATTTTCAATAGATATCATGCGACACCACATTTATAAATGAAATATGTATCTTGTGTGATTGCGAATGCTTCGTGTAGTGGGTACTGACTGACTGTGGGGAGGAGACAAAGACGGAGAAAGGGGGTTCCCTGAGCTGGAGATCTGGTTGTAACTCTGAGAGATCGTTAAATAGGTAGGTCGTTAAGTGAGGAGCGGCTGTATGAAACAAAGTGAAGCAACTCCTTTTCCTGGCTCTGTTCAGTCTTGCTTCTGAGAGGTAACTCCGGAGAGGGACGAGGTATATCCTTCTACACCTTTCTCTATGTGTATCCAAGCATGTGTGTTTGCACATAAAGAGTTCAATCTTAATTTTTTAAAAATAAAAATGCAACAGTGCTACATTCATTGTTTGAGAAGCCCCCTTGTCACTCAGTGATGAGTGTTTGCCGTCATCTCCCGCTGGGACCTTCCACCTTCTTCTAAGGCAGTCACCCCGCCGTGTGGCGCACGGTGCTGTATTGGCCAGGCCCGCTGGGTCTTTGGCTGCGCCGTGTTTCTCCCTGGTGCACTGCTGTGCTGAGCGGTATCCTGCCACTCGTCACTGGGCGCTCTGTGCCTGTGTTTCTGCACGATGCTCCCAGGCCAGAGGGTGGCCTGTGCTGAAGTCGCACGCTGGTTAAATACTCCCCCTCTCCAAGGCTCTACATGGTATGTCCACTGCAGGGGCCATCCTTCTAGAGGGCACCGGGCAGAACAGCATTGCCCGCCTCACTGTCACCCAGGTCAGGGTGCACCCTGGTACCTTGGGGTCCAGCTACTCACACCTGTCCCTCCTGGCAGGACTCGGGCTTCTCAGTCAGCAGGTGGCCTCACCCTGGAGGGACAGTTGACTTTACCAAACATTCTTGGTGATGTGACTGCAAGTCCCAGCGTTGGCATTTGTCTCCTTCGGGCCTTGCCACTTCGTACCTGTGCGTCCTTGAGCAAGCTGTTTCAGCTCTCTGGATATTATAATATTAATAACAATAATTAATAATAATAATAATTGCCCCCTGGGCTGCTGGCAGGATTCAGTGAAATTATCACCATTTCCACATGCTCAGCTTGGGTGCAGCCAGCAGGTGCTGGGCAGGTGAGTTTTTGGCATGCCGGACCGTGGCTGTACCCGGGGCTCTATCTTTGGTATTGAGCCCAGGGGCAGCCCCTTGGTCACTGCTGCAATCACTGCTTGGTGAGTGACTGAATGGCAGGGATGGAGACAGTGGGAGCAGACAGGAAGAAATGGGGCTTCCAGGAGGTCCCCAGCTGGTGGGCTCTGAGATGAAGCTCCAGCCTCAGAGCCCCCTGCCCCCTGCCTGTACTTGCCAAGGCCCAAAGGGCTGGCCATTGTCCTGCTGTTTCAGGGCACCTCCATCCCCAGGTTGGACCTTCACTTTGGACGCAGCAAGACAGGTGGGTTTGTATGTGTGCATGCGCCTGAGTATGCATGTTTGTGCGAGTTTGTCTGTGAGTTTCCAAGTCCTGGGTTGTGTGTGTGTGTGTGTGTGTGTGTGTGTGTGTGTGGGACCAGGTTTGCCAGATTGAACATAAGGGTCTGGTTAAACTTGACTTTCGAATGAACACATTGTTGTTTTTTTTTTTTAGTAAAAGTATATCCCAATGCAATATTTGGGATATACTTACATTAAAAATGATTTGTCATTTATCTGAGATTCAGGTTTAACTGGCATCCTGTCTTTTTACTTGTTACATCTGTCAGTCCTGTGTGGGAGTGGTCCATGTATATTTGTGTGTCTGCACACGAGGGATGCTCCAAATATCTGTAGGTGCCACGATGGAGAAGACCCTCCCAGGCTGCGTTGGTGGCCTGGAGGCTGTGGGATTGACTGCTCCAGTCCCAAGCCTGGACAGTGGTCCCCAGCACCATCATCTCCCGGCTATTGCCACCTTTGCTGGTTTCCCTCCCATCTCTCTTCAAACACAGAGGCAAGAGCTGCCCCATCTGGCCTTGTTTGGAGCCCGGCTGCCCAGCCAGACGAGATGCAAATCATGTGCAGATGGCTGCAAAGCTTCCCCAGCTCCCTCTGCAAGGGGCCTGCAGATGAAATGGAAGCCCTTGTCCTCATGGCCTCCCCCTTCCAGAAAGCCCAGACCAATAGCTGCTGTGTTGCTGCTTTAGACTCTCCGCCCTCCTGGTGATTAAACCACCCTGTGTTTTGCCAAACAAACAAGGTCCTTCATTTCCACCATGAACTTGTTCATGCGTGGATGGGCTGATTGACTCACCAGTACACACCCAGACCCTGCAGTTCAGTAAAAGAGAGGCTCTTCTCTCAGGGGCTGGTGAGGAGCTGCTTAATTTCCATCTGAAAGACCCCCAGTTAAAACTCACCACAGGTTTGGAAGAAAGCGGCCTTTCCCCCTTTGCAGGTTTTGTGTGGCTATTGATGTGTGATCATGACTTAAGTCATCCAGGGCCTTGCCCCCAAGTATCACAAGCTCATAGGGGCATTTGTGTCTACCTGGAGGACATTGGACTTGGCCTCTGAGTCCAATGTCGACATGGTGTCTGGCACAGTCATCAACATTTATGGGTTTATTTTAGTGCCTTCTTTGGAGTTTTTTGTAGTTCCATATTTGCCCACCCCTTAGGAGTACCAGAATCGTGTGGAGGAGCGTGTTTGATAACTGTACGAACCCCTGAGGGCTGCTCCCGGAAACGCTCATGCTCAGGGGCTCCGATGGGACCTATGTTTACTCAAAGGCTCCTTGGTAAATCTTAAGCAGCTGGCTTGTCTCTGGCTCAGACCCCCAGTTTGGGCTCTTCTACTCCATCTTAGATTATTATCACTTGTGTTTGGACTGAAAGCTCCTGGGTGTCGGGGTCATCTCTCTCTTATGTTTGTATCAGTGAACCGAGCCTTTCATGGGTGCTCAATGAAATGGCATTGCTTGCTGAGTGAGGTCAGGCTCCAGGGAGGGTGTGTGTGTGTGTGTGTGTGTGTAGTGAAGCTGGAGGAACAGATATCATCATCGATGACCACCATGTGTGAGGTGGGGACTTGGCACCTGAGGGAGGAGCCTCCTTTTAGTTCCTCAACCTTGAGCAAACCATTCCTGAGCTCCTCTTAACACACATAATACCATGATTCATACTGACTGGATAATACTTCAGCTGCTTCCTTTGCTACACAAGAAAATAAACTGTGGGGCCACCTTCCTTGTGGGTCCTTTCTTGTTCATCAGGGCTCCTCAGTATGTGGCCTGTAGAATACCTGCAAGGGAATCATCACTGATGCTTTCCAGACATGTAGATTCCAAGGTCCCACCTTTTTGCATCAGAATATCTGGGGTTGAGGTCACAAAATGAACTGATAACTCAAGAAGTCTGTAATCAAGTAGAGAGATTAAATGAGTATACGAGGGATGTCCAGAAAGTATCCAGCCACAATAGGAAAAATAGAGGCATTTATGGCTGGATTTTTTCCCCCTCGGACAGCCCTTGTATGAGTAAGTGTATTACAAACTAGATTAATACCTGGATTATCTTTTAACAAAATATGTGTTTAAAAAAGAAATTCAAGGAATACAGAAGAGTACGAGAAACAAACAAAAAAATCACCTCAAAATCCTACCACCCTGAAAAGCAACCCTTCTTAATTATCGAGTGAACGTCATCCCAGACTAAGCCTGTGTACAGAGAAATGGACAATTCTGATCAGACGAGTGGGCTGGTTCGAACAAAAGCACCAAGTGTAACGTTGTATGAATTTAACTGAAGAGAAAGAAACTGAAGTGAAACTGAAGGAACTGGACTTGACTGTGGGGTCCAGGCTGATGGGAAGTCAAAGTAGGGCGGGGTCATGAGCTTGGGAAGATCAGGTTTGGGCCGGGTGCAGGGCCAGGAGAGGCAGGAGACAGGAGAGTGTAGGTGGAGTCGGAATTTGTGACCTTGAGACTTGACAGCTTTATAGCGATGACGGAAATCAAAGCAAGGGCACTGGAAGGGAGCTTCTTGAGGCTGGGGTGCATGGATGCCCCCCATGGAGTCTGCTCATCAGTGGTCCGAAGGTGAGTGTCCTGGCTGTGCCAGACCTTTCCTTAGGATGACTCCATGCTTTTGGGGGCCTTTTTTATCACCTGGCTCAGAGCAGTGGTCCCCGAGTGGTCCTTGTACCATGACAGTTCCATGTCAAATGCTCATGGGTCAAGGGTGAAATGAAAAACAACTGGGAAAATGTGGGAATATGCACATCGGTGAAGGAAAGATTTCTGATTGTCTTTTTTTGGAGATTGTTCTTTATTCTGAAATTATGTCTATTCTATTTTATTGATTTTCAGGGTATTTTCAGAATTTTTTCTTTTATGAAATGCTATGGGGTAGCATTTATATCCAATTCTCCTCTCCTTCTTGTAGGCTGACCTTATGTACCATTTAAAATGGGACAGAAAACAATGACACTGTCCTGTTTCAAATGGTACGTACGGTCTGCCTGGTCTCACCGGTCTGAATTCAAGGTGTCAGTAGGCTGACCATATGTTCTGTTTGAAATGGGACAGTACTGTTGTTTTCTGTCCCGTTTAAAATAGTACATCTGGTCAGCCTACTTCTTGGCAATAGGAGGATTGTATCTCCTTCCCGGATTTCAGAGGTCAGGGGATCTGACTGGCTCCATCCAATGGCCAATAGGGGCATTGGGCCAATGGGGGCAGAAGTGCATGTCACTTCTCAGCTGGAGCATTTAGTCCCTAGTGCCTGGTCTCCTAGCACTGTCCTCCCTCTGCTGCCCTGACAGATGATAGGACCTTCATTAGCCTGAGCTGAGCCCCAGAGTGTGGACACCCTGTTCCTTGACATGCAATGACATATAGCATGAGTGATAAAAACTAGTCCTGCTGTTTTAAGTCACTGAGACTTAGGGGTTGTTAGTTATTATGGCAAAACCAAATCTAGCTCAGTGTGTGTGTGTGTGTGTGTGTGTGTGTGTGTGTGTGTGAGAGAGAGAGAGAGAGAGAGAGAGAGAGAGAGAGAGAAATTGGGAGTTTAAAGAAGTCCATTCTTACCAAAAAGACACCCCCAAAAAACAAAACACAAAAGCAACCTTATATTGGTTCCCAAATTTAAAAAAAGATTTTTAAAAACTGATTTATGAAATAGAAAAATCTGGGAACCAGTAGCTTAAAGATCCACAGTGTGGGGTAATTTACAAGGCTAGGTTATTTCCCTTTATGGCAGTTTAGCCAAGACCTGGAGTATTGCCATCTTTCCTAGTCCACATTCCATGGGCTCTGAAGAGATGGTAATAAAATGTTGCAGCTGAAATGGTGTATGCAGCCGCAGCCACCCTGCCTTGGTTCTGGCTTCTGAAGGAGCTTCATGCTGCTGTGACATCTCAACCCTTCTGAGCTATTATTCTGTGCTAATTACATTAAAACATGGCCAATATTTCTGCGTTGTGGTGTCCCCAAATTAAACACCTCAATCATGCAAACACACCCAGTTGGATTTAGTGCGACAGATTTTCAGCTAAGGATGTAATTAGATCATATTTTTTTCCCAGTTCAACTAAAAGAAAATTGACAATAAAATGCTGATCAATATGTGCAGCTCGAAAAGTACAGCCTGCTTTGAGATGCAAGAGTGTTTGTTTTTAAATTCTATATTCTTGAGTAAAGAAAAAAATCTATCTCTTGTTCCTAGAGGGGGAAGACAGAGATCTGGGCTTAGCAACAGCTTGACTGTTGGAGTCTGAATTAAACAAATTGATGCCTCTGTGAAAGGGAGGGCGTATTTCTGCATTTTAGGGGACCATGCTTTATGAAGTTTGCTCTCTGTCTTTGGTCGTGTTTGTGTGTCTCCTGGTGTGTGTGTCTGTGGGTGGATGTCTGCATGTAAATGACAGTGTGTACCTGTGTGGGTGTGTGCAAAATTCTCATGTGAACCTCGGCTTTGTGGGAATCTTAGGGCCTTGAGCCCAGGGGATGCCATTTTCAGAAAAGTCACTTGAAAATAAGACAAAAATTGAAACAAATCCCAGCCTAAAGGCTCCAGGCTTCTGGGAAGCACTGGATTTTCTTTGTTTGGGATTCTACCTGCCTCCAAATGACATTTTTGCTTCCTATTAAGTAATCAGATCACTGGGTTGCATTGATCACAAGCACAAAAGTGTAGATAGTGTATGATTTTCTTTATATCAGGGTTTCTCAACCAAGACCATTGACATTTTAGTTTGGGTAGTTCCCTAAATAGCATGTTTATCACAGTTGTGGGGTTGCCCTGTGCACTCTAGGATGTTTAGCAGCATCTCTAGACTCTACCCAGTAGCTGCCAGTAACATACTTCTCCCAAGTTGTGACAACAAAAAAATGTCTCCAGACCTTGTCAAATGTTCCCTGGCAGGGAAAATTGTCCCCTCTTGAGTTTGTTTGCACCTCCCTGTGGATTCCCTGAGACTCTGCCCCACCCAACCTTTGGGCATACCCAAATCGCTTCTAGTAACTTTTCCATGCAAATGGCCAGTCATGGCTCATGCTACATACTTTCCTAAAATCTCTCAAAGGTTCACAAAACCGAAATAAGCAACATCTAGCTTTGGTGTGTCCTGTACCTTTTCCTGAGCTGCCCCAAGCCTGGCATTAGTGGCAGCTGGTCTTGATTCACAGCTTGGCCTCTTGAGGCAAAAGTCCAGCATAGACTTTTTGCTTTGTGGCTTAGGCGAGGTGGTCCTGAGCAGGGCACAGGCTGCAGCTGAAATTGGCCTGCAGTGGGAGCCCTCCCAGGAGGTCCTGGGGCTGCCATACTTGGCGGCCAGCTTCAGACCACACCAGAGCACCACCCAATCACCTCCACAAAAACATACTGAAAGGGCAGACTGGGCAGGCACCAGAGCCTTGCTACAGCAAATCCTTCCCTGTAGGGTCATCCCTTGCACAACAATTCCTCCACTGTAGTCACAGCCAGTCCTTACAATCAATCAGCCTGAGGATCAATCTTTCCCTTGATGTGCAAACAGTGACTGAGGCTCAACTACAATAGGAGGGCACATACAACCCACACAAGGGACACACCTGGAGCACCTGGCTCAAGTGACCTGGATGGCTGTGCCACTGGAGCTTCCAAGGATACCTACTATATAAGACCACTCTACAAATACTGGGAGACATAGTAGCTCTACCTAGTACATAGAAACAAAAACATGGAGGCAGCCCAAATGGGGAGACAAAGAAACATGTTCCACATGAAAGAACAGAATAAAGCTCCAGAAAAAGAACTAAATAAAATGGAGACAAACAGTCTATCAGATGAAGAGTTCAAAACACTGGTTATAAGGATGCTCAGTGATCTCAGGGAGAACTTCAACAAAGAGATAGGAAACATAAAAATAGAGACAGAAAACATAAAAATGAACCAGTTAGAAATGAACAACACAATGACTGAAATAAAGAATACATTAGAAGGAATCAGAAGTAGATTAGATGAAGCAATGATCAAATCAGTGATTTAGAAGGAAAAGTAGCAGAAAACACCCATCCAAACAGCTAAAAGAAAAAAGAATCCAAAAAAGTTTGGATAGTTTAAGGGGCCTCTGGGACAACATCAAGCATACCAACATTCACATCATAGGAGTACCAGAAGGAGAAGAGAGAGAGCAAGCAATTGAAAACCTATTGGAAGAAATAATGATGAAAAACTTCCCTAACCTGGTGAAGGAAATAGACATACAAGTCCAGGAGGTGCAGTGAGTCCCAAAGAAGTTGAACCCAAATAGGTCCCCAGCAAGACACACCATAATTAAAATGTCAAAGGTTAAAGACAAAGAGGGAATCTTAAAAGCAGCAAGAGAAAAGCAGTTAGTTACATAAAAGTGGGCTCCCATGAGACCATCAGCTGATTTCTCAACAGAAACTAATCAGGCCAGGAAGGATTGGTGTGAAATATTTAAAGTGATGAAAAGCAGAGACTTACTACAACCAAGATTATTCAGCAAGGCTGAATTTAGAATCAAAGGACAGATAAAGAGCTTCCCAGTCAAGAAAAAGTTAAAGGAGTTCATCACCACCAAACCAGTATTACAGAAATCTTAGAGGGATTTCTTTAGGATAAAAAAAAAAAGGTAAAAAATATGAATAATTAAACAGCAAAACTACATGTCTATCAATAATTACTTTAAATGTAAGTAGATTAAATGTTCAAATCAAAAGATAGGATAGCTGAATGGAGAAGAAAATAAGACCCTTATATATGCTGCCTATTGGAGACTCATTTTAGATTGAAAGATATAAACAGATTGAAAGTAAAGGAATGGAAAAAGGTATTTCATGAAAATGGAAACAAACAAAAAAAGCTGGGGTAGCAATCCTTATACCAGACAAAATGGACTTTAAGACAAAGACTATATCAAGAGACAAAGAAGGAGCCAATAATGCAACTTTTGGGTATTTATCCAAAGAAACTCAAAATGGTACTTTGAGGGGACATTTTCTTCCTATGTTCATTGCAGCATTATTTACAATATCCAAGATATGGAGGCAGCCTTGGTGTCTGTCAATGGATGAATAGATAAAGAAGAGGTGGTACGTATATATTATACAATGGAATATTACTCAGTCATAAAAAAGAACAAAATTTTTGCCATCTGCAACAACATGAATGGACTTAGAGGGTATTGTGCAGAGTGGAAAAAAATTACACAGAGAAGGACAAATGTCATATGATTTCACTTATATGTGGAATTTAGAGAACAGGATTAATGAATAAACCAAACAGAAACAAACTCATAGATCTAGAGAGCATTTTGATGGTAGCTGCATTGGGAGTGGGGGTTGGGAGGACGAGTGAAGAGGGGGAGGCGATTAATAGGTACAAATTGGTTGTTACAAAAACAGTCATGGAGATGTAGGGTATAGCATGGGGGATATAGTCAGCAGTATCGTAATAATTATGCATAGTGCCAGATGGGTACTGGACTTAGTGGGGTGCCACTTCGTAAGTTAGATAAAGGTCTAGTCACTGTGTTGTACACCTGAAACTAATATAATATTGCAGATCAACTGCAATTAAAAATGATAAAAATTAAAAAGAAAAGAAGTGGTTAAAAAAAAAGAAAGTTCATAACAGGAAAATCTGAGAGACAGAAATTAGTGGTTGACTAGGACTGCAAAGGGGATGGGAAGAGAGTATGGGGGTTTCTGTTTAAAGTGATAAAATGTTCTAAAATTGACTGTGGTAATAGTTTCATCTATCTATGGCTATATTAAAAATCATTGAATTGTAAAAAAAAAAAAAAAAAGAAAAAAAGAAAGACCCCCAAGTTGTAATTCTATTGATAATTTTTGATGGACTTTAAATGTACAGACTCCTGGGCCAGACCACCAGTGATTCTGGCTCAGTAGGTCTGGGATATGGCTTGGGTATTCTGAGGGATTCTGCTGTTTGACCTCATGGGGGACCCATTGTATCCATAGGGAACCCTTGGCCTTCTGAAGTGCAGAGGTCATGGTGATGATGGCTCATGCTTATGGAGAGCGCGCCATGTTCTCGGCAATGTGCCAAGCATGTTGACTCTCATCATCTCCTGTTTCTCTCGCAATAACTTCCTTATGGAGTAGATAATATGACTTATGCTTTAGAGATGAGGAACTGAGGTTTCAGAGGAGTTTAAGTAACTTAACTTGTTCAAACCCTCAGTAGGAAGTGGTGGAGTTGGAGATACACTGGGGGCATCTGCTTGGGAGCCAATGCACTCAGAGAGCCCCCAAATTTCATGATCCATGGATGTCTGAAGCCCTCACTGAGAATTCTGCTGGGGTGGAGGTTCAATATCTCAGAACCACCCTAGTCTCCTGGTCACCCGAGTCTATATCTGCTGCTTCTGTTCCCCACTCTGATGACCAGAAATGTGGTTCCTGCTTTGATTTCCACAAGCAATCAGAGTAGCATCCATATCTGTAAGCACCCCCACTTCCCAGTGGGCAGGTCCCATTCAGGAATCTTCTGCATGTCAGGCATTGACGTGGGCTCAGCTGTCAGGATTGGTTGCAGAGGAGTGTGAAGGTGATCTGCAAGATGAAGGGACAAGAACTCAGAATTCTCAGAGCAGCCCAGGATGTTACTTCGGTTTTCCATACAAAACAGACCACTTAACTATCAAACCCTTGGCACCTGGCTGCAGTCCTTGGCTGGTGGCTGTGGGGTGGAAACCACTTCTTTGTAACTTGGGGAGGAATGTAATACTTAAAGAGAAACCACTCTCTTTAAGAGGCAGAGGGAGGCTTTCAGAGGTGATGACAGTTAGTTTGAAGGCAAGTGGCTGTTGTATCAAAATTGCCCAAACTTGGGCTGGTACCTGTGTGTTCAGAGCTCAAAGCCATGATTATTTGAATTATTATTTCTTTTTGGGTTGGTTTTCCATTCTGTTGCTTGGCAGGTTTCTGCTAATAGCTTTGACCTGAAGAGTTCAGTTCAGCAGACACTAACAACCCTACATGTGCCAGGCACTGGGGATATAATGGTGAGCAAGATAAACACAGCCCTTTAACAAGAGAGTGGCGTTCCCATTTGCAAGCTCCTCAAAAAAGAGAGGCCACCATTGGGCTTCTGAAGCTCTCATACCCCTGTACTGTCTTCTGTAAGAGGCCAGGGGAAGAGATTTGGTGTCAGAGGCCATTGAGGAAGGTTTAGGTGGGTCATTGCCAATGTTTGGAGTGATGGGGAAGAGCTGGAGCTGGTGTTTAGAGGTGAGAAAGTGGGAATGGTTTGATCTGAGAGGGAGCTGAGATGAAGAGAAGGCTCTTTGGAGTGTCTAGGCATAGAGACCTGTTACATGAGGGTCTGTGTGGCTCAGCCTGTGGTCAGTGGTAGTGGAATGACTATATGAGGATCTTTCTATAGCAGACAGTCCCCAAAGGTTAACAGATTGGGAGCAACTTCAATAACGGTGACCCTCCAGGGACCTAGTTCTTGCCTGGCTTTCCAACAATGTGTAAGCCTAGAGTTCTTATATAACGAGCTCATGCAGAAGGGAAAGGAGCCCCGATGATGACAAGACCGAGTTCCCCACCTGCCAGGCACACGGGGACTTGCAGCAGATTTAACTGGAGTTACAGAAATAGGAATGTGACATTTCTTACACCTGGGTCTAGTGGAACAAAATGTATTCTCTCTGGTTTGCAGGGAAGGAGAACATGAGCAGACATAAGTCCAAGTTTCCTTCTTAAACCCAGTGTCTGGAAATGCAGTTTCTACTGAGTCCACAGACCAGAGCTCCATAAGCCTCACATCTATTGCTGCATGGCTCATACCTGGCACTGTCCCCAATATCCCCTATTTGTCCCACAGAGGAAGGAAGTTCCAGCATCACTTCTGTCCCCCCAAGGATGAGCTGGGACAGGAGCTTCCATGTTTTTCTGCATGCCTTTTGTGAGGGGACAAGTTGATCTGATTGGCCACACTGAGGAAATGCTAACTCTATCTGGTCAAGTTTATGTATTAGTGGATGGGTTACTTTGCCTAAACTGTGGCAGTGGGGTCCTCAACTTGTTCCCTTGCACGGGATCTAGGTTTTCTGCAGCAAGAAGGGCAGGGAAGAGCTGCCTTTGGCAGAGCCAGCCAGCAAGTGGTGAACATCGGGGCCTCTTTATGGCCTCGCATATTAAGGTTAGAGATAGTTGATTCTGGGGTTTGCTTGGTGAACAGCCCGAGACGATGAGTTTCTTGTTTAACTTTTCTGTGGTGCTCTTACCTTTCACCTTGTGGTCACAAAAGCTGCTGCAATCCAAACATGAGGCCCTCAAGTGACAATGCCCAAAGGCGAGAAGGAAGGGTACAGCATCCCCCTGCACATTTTTATATTAAAATCCCTCCAGAAAAACCCCAGTAGACTTCCTACACCTCAGCCACACAAGCCCTGGGCTGACAGGAAGTGGGGCATCCCTCAATAGGACAGTCAGAATGAAATCTGGGGACCAACCCTAAACCAATCACTAGCATGATTAGTTTAGAATCTAACCTTAGAATAGGGAATGGCAAACTTTTTCTGTAAAAAACAGGAATGTTTTAGGCTTTTTGGTCCAGACATCCTCTGTTACAACTGTTCATCACTGCCATTGAGCGTGGAAGCAGACATAGACAATGCATAAATGAAGGGGCACGGCTTTGTTCCAATTAAAATTTATTTACAACAATAGTCAGATTTGGCCCTTGGCCTGTAGTTTGCCAAATCCTACATAAAGCAATCATGATTTATCCCCTGGGGCTGGACCAACACTTGCTAAGAAACAAGACAGCCCAATACCTGAGTGAAACAGGAGTTCCGTTAACAAGGAAGAAGAAAGAATAACCAGTGTCTGGATAGCATCAGGGCCAAACTAGCTGACCAATCCATTTTGTTATAAATAACAGCAATTGGAGGGTCTTCATCTAGATGTTTGTTCAAATTTAGTTAGAACCTACAGAGCTAAGGGACAGTGACCCTTGTATCAGTTAGCTATTGCCACAAAAGTGCCGTGTAACAAGTCACCCCCAATCAGTGACTTAATACAACCACCATCTATTTTTGTGGATCCACAGTTCAGCTGAGGGTTGGTTGATCTAGACTGGGTACATATGGGAAGCTCTGCTCTGCTCCTGGTGAGTCTTATCTTTCCCTAGGACCAGCAGGCCTGCCTGGGTATGTTCTAATGGTGATGATCCTCTGCAGGAGAAAGAAGGTTCTAACACCTTCCATTCAAGCTTTTGGTCATATAACACAGACCAACATTCCACTGGAGACACATGACTAAACTGATCATCAAGGGCTGGAGAAATATCCTCTTTTAAGTGGAAAGGATGGCAAAGTCATATGGCAAAGACCCTGAATCTAGAGTGTTGTGAAGAATTGGACCCATTAATTCACCATAATCCACTATAACCCCGTAACCACCTATACAATTCAAGAAATTTTTGTCTAATGCACCTGCTCCTGAATACTCCTGGCTCCAACCCAGGCAATGGGGACCTGGCTGGGGAGGGACGATAGCAGGGTATCCCTGTTTCACAGGTCTGGGTATAATCGTGTGTGGCCACCTTTGCATTGACCATGGCTGACTTGCCTTGTCTTGAGCCCCCAAGGGGTAGTGCTTGGCTTCAATCCATTCCTGAGTGATTTTGACAAAGCTGGTTTCAGGAGCCCTCAGAGTAAATCAATTGTGTATTTGAACTTTGCAGGGAGTGAGAATGGTTGAATATATGAGTATATAGGCTTTTACATGCTGGTAGTTGTATCCTCACCACAAAGAAGGCTGGCTATTAGGAAACTGCTGTTAGAGTCATTTGACCCACAGACTCATGAGCTGTGTGTGTGTGTGTGTGTGTGCCCTCTTGTTGGAGCTACTTCCCTTTATAATAACATTAATCAACATTCTAAATAAAGGGACGATATTAAATAGACTTCTCCAGACAGCCACTCTGCCCTTTCAAAGTGGATCACACATGGTAAAATAAAACACAGTCACATTTTAACAGTCTGTGTTAAATTGGTTCTGGCTTCAGTAAGTAGACGGTCCTTGTAACCCACAATGTTGCATACAGCAATCCCACGTCTCATTCACTTTTCTTAACAAATTCAAGTTGCTGCAAAGACAGGGTGGATGGATGTGAATGTTGAATTTTTAACAGTATTTTTTGGAGGAGTGGAGGTTGGGGTAATTTGTTTATCAGTATTTAGCAAATATTCGTGGGATGCCTGATACATCTTGGGCGCTGTATCTGAGGCTAAGAATACAGTAATGGGCAAAAGCAAGCAGGTCTCCTGCCCTCAGGGAGTCAGTAGTTTAGAGCTGCCCCTTCCAGTAAAGTAGCCACTAGCCACGGGTGGTTATTGAGCATGTAAAGTGCGGTGAGTACACATGGAGAAGTGCTGAAAGTGTACAATACACATTGGACACTGCAGAATTACTATAAAAAAGAATCTAAAGTGTTGCATTAATATTTTAAAAATACTTAACAGATGCTGAAATGTTATTTTGGATATATTTGGTTAAATACATGATATTCCTAAAATTACCTTCACCTGTTTCATTTTACCTTTTTAAAAAATGTGAGTACTGCAAAATGTAAAAGTAAATATGTAACTGCATCGTATTTCTATTGGACATTGATGGTTAGAGGGGGTTATTAGGCTGACAGTTACCCAGGTCGTTATGCTTGTGTAGTAATTGCTCTGAAGGAGAAGTACAGGGTGTGAAGAGAATGTGCAAATGAGGGAAGGGAACCTCAGTCTTGGAGGGCTAGGAGAAAGGTTTCTTTAAACAGTCTGGCAGTTCCTCAAAAGGTTAAACACAGAGTCATCAGATGATCCAGAAATTCTCTTAGGTATAGACCCAAGAGGAACGAAAATGTGTCTACACAAAATATGTATGAACACTTTATATCAACATTATCCATAGGAGTCCAAAAGTGAAAACAATCCAAGTGTTTATCAGCTGATGAATGGATAAATACAGTGGAATGTTCATCATTCCATAACAAGGCGTATAACAGTGATGCACGCTGCAACATGGAAGAACCTTAAGAATGTGCTGATAATGAAAGAAGCCAGTTACAGAAGGCCACGTGGTATATGGTTCTATTTATATGTAATGTCCATAATAGGCAAATCTATAGGGACAGAAAGATGAGTCATTGCCAGAGGCTAGGAGAAGGAAATGGGAGGTGACTACTAGAGGATTTGGGGTTTGTTTTGGGGGGTGATGGATATGTTCTGAAATTGATCGTGGTTATGGTTACCCAACTCTGTGCATACACTAAAACCCAGTGAGTTGCACACTTTAAATAGGTAAATTGTCTGGTATGTGCATTATAGTTCAGTAAAGCTATTCTATTTTAAAAAAATGAAGAAGAGATGACACTGAAAAAGTGTTGGAACAGCATTCAGGGTGAAGAAGAGCACATGTGAAGGCCCTGAGGTTGACGGGAAGGTAGTACATTTGAGGGACTTCAGAGAGGTTGGTGTGGCTGGAGCCTGGAAGGCACGTGAAGGTGTCAGGAAGGGAGGTGCTGGGCCATGGAGGTCTCATGGTAAGGTGTTGGAACTTCTCACGAGCTGTGTCACCGTGTTTCACTTAACCGCCCAGCAGTGAACTAAAGGGATGTCGAAAGGTTGAAATGAGATAATCCATGCTCAGTAAAGATGAGCTTGTAGTTGTTAACCCAGCCAATTGCTCGGGAGTGATCTGTTGGGATGTACCTTCTGAAAACCTTGCTCTGGTCATTGTTTGGGGTATAGATTGTAACAAGGAGAAGGGGAAGTGGGGGTGCAGTTAGGAGGTATTTATAGTCAAACAACCAGTGTGAGGTTGTTTGAGGCATGTTAGGAGAAGCATGGCAGAGCAGTGAATGGATTCTAGAAGGACTTAGGAGGGAAAATCAGTAGGACTTGGCCACTGAATGTGGGTTGGGTGGGCTGGAGTTCTGGAGAGGAAAGGTGGGAACAAAAATCTTGAAGCAAAGTGCCATGTGGGTCCTCCAGTCTGAGGTGACTTGAGGTCTCTTTGGACTTTGAAATGCTATTTGCAGTATGTCCTTTTATAACCAGTGATTCCCACCCCCCGACCCATATCCTGAACTTATGAGTTATCTGTTTTAATTTATCACAGAAGGATGTTCATTTGCATTTGTGAGAAATACGGAATGCCATTAAGAAAGTATATTACAATAATCTGGATTGTTTTGGGGGAGTTATATCCATTCGGATTTGTGCTCATGTTATTATGTTGGTCCAAATTCATTTCTGGCCACTGGCAGAAGGACAGCTGATGTTCATCTTGCTTTGATTTGAAAGACCGGAGCAATGAGTACATTTGGTGTTGCCCCCAGAACCCCTTCATGCAGAGAAGGCAAGGTTAAGGGATGTCTCTGTTGTTTCCCCTTTGGCAGAGGTGTTGCTGGGAGCTTTGCTGCTGCTTTTCGCAGGTTTAACCACCGTGGACAGCCTGTACTAACACTCGGTCGTGTTATTAAGCCCCAGCTCCAGTGTGGGCTGTGATTTGTGTTTCCTGTGAGTGACACGACAGTATTTTCCATTAAAACCTGATGCAGATAGACCCTGGAGTGCTGTCACTGCCCCTGGCTGGGAAGGGAAGTCATCCGGAGGAATTCTAGAGTTGTTTCTGAGAACTCATGCCTCTTAAAAAGGACTCTGCCACTTCCCGCTTCGACTTTGGCCCTGAGCTCTGGGCTTTCTGAAAGGGGCAAGTAAAATTTCAGAAGGAATTTGGAAAGTTCGGCTGGGCCGTGGCTGGGTCAAGGCAGACCTCTTTATACCTCTGGGGGAAATAGCACTCGTTTTCTTTTCAAATGACCTCTCACTGGGTTCCTTGGCCTCCTGTGTACCAGAACTGGAGAACCCATGAAACATATCAACTGGCTGGGGATTGAGAGAAGCTAAAATGTGTCCCTCACACTGAGACTGTGGCTGCTGTGGTCCCACTTCACCCCCTTCCACAAATGGTCATCCTTAATGAAATGTCTGTCACTCCTCTGACTACCTTATTTAGGTCAACCTGAACTCTGTCCATTGCTTAGACCAGTGCATCTCAACCTTGGCTGCACCTTGGAATCTCCTGGGAGATAAAAATATACTGATGTCTCATTCAGTGTAGTGTTTTTGAGGTTCATTCGCATTGTAGCACATACTGGTACTTCATTCCTTTTCAAGGCTGAGTAATAGTCCATCAGAAAGACGGACAACATTTGGTTTGTTTATTCTTTCATCTCTTGATGGACTTTTGGGTTGTTTTCTACTTGTGTCTGTTGTACCTATTGTATGATTCCATTGATATGGAATATTCAGCGTAGCCAAATCCATGGAGACAGAGAGCAGCTTAGTGGTGGCCAGGGGAACCATGGGTGGGAAGTGAAGAGGGGTGGGACTGCTTACTGGGTGTGAGGTTTCCTTTTGGTATGGTGGAAATGTTTTGGAACTAGATAGAGTGTGAATATACTAAACGATACTGAATTGCATATACATTTCGATACAAGGTGACTTTTATGTTGTGTACCAAGCTTGTCCAGCCTGTGGCCTGCGAGTCACATGTAGCCCAGGACGGCTCTGAATGTGGCTCAACACAAATTTGTAAACTTTCTTAAAACATGAAAATTATGCATGGACCTTTTTTTTTTTTAAGCTCATCAGTTATCATTAGGGTTAGTGTAGTTTATGTGTGGCCCAAGACAGTTCTTCTTCCAATGTGCCCCAGGGGAGCCAGAAGTTTGGACACCCCTGCTGTATACATTTTCCCTCAATTAAAAAAGCATACTGATGCTCGTGTTCCCCCTCCGGAGGTTCTGAGGTCATTGGTCTGGGGCGTGGAGCCCAGGCACGGGGATTTTAAAAGCTCTCAGGTGATTGCAGTGTGCAGTTGGGGCTGAGAACTCCTCCTGGAATTGACCCTTTCATGTTTTACTTGTGTTCATTTCTAGCCTTTCCGGTTTTTTTGGCAGGGGGGATAGTTTTTATAATGCAGTCTAAAGACCATCTGCAGCCTCCTGAGCCCCTGTTAACCTGGGATCCTGGTTAACTGCATAGCTTCTCTATCTCCATCTCTGACCAACCATGTCAGAATCTTATGGGTGGGCCACAGGACGGTACATATTTAACAAGCACCCCAGGCAACTAGTAAGTGCACAGTGATCTGAGAACTTCTGCAAACTCTTAGGTTTTCCCACTGTTCGCCCTGCCTTTCATGTCATAGTTGGGCCCTTCTGTATCAGCCACTAGGCTGTGACCCTATGCATATGGGATGAATAAGAAGTGATTTTTTTTTTTTTTTAAATATGGGTAGTTCCCTGACTGGGAATCGAACCCAGGCTGCAGCATTGACAGCGCTGAAGCCTAGCCACTACACCACCAGGGAACCCCCAAGAAGTGATTCTTCTTTATGGAGTTCTCAGTGAAGGAGGAGAGCACCCAATGTCCCTTCACTTGTCAGAAATACCTTTGGCACAGGTAGCAGGGGTCACGTGTTTGACATGTGTTCAGGAAACTCCTAGGCAGAAAGAGAAGAGTGATCACCACCCCTGCATAACTTTCTCCTGGCACAGGTCTCCCGGGGAGGCTGAGAGTGCAGCTCTGAAATCAGGTTCAAGTTCAAATCCAAATTCTACATCTTCCTTAGTTATGTCAATTATGTAGCCTCTGTTTTCATATTAGTTGTCTATTGTTTTGTAATAATATTATCACAAACTTTGTGATTCAGAACAATACACATTTATTAGGGCACAGTTTCTGTGGGTCAGGAGTACAGGTGTGGCTTAGTTGGGTCTCTGCTCAGGGGCTCATGAGCCTGCAATTCAAGGTGTTTGGTTGGGCTGTGCTCTTATTCTGAGCCTCAAGTGGTAATGGGTCTATTTCTGACCCCATGTGGTAGTTGGCGGCATTCAGTTCCTTACACGTTGCAGCTCAGGGTCTCAGTTTCTTGCTGGTTGTTGGCTTGTCTCAGCCAACATGAGTCTCTCCAAGATGGTAGCTCACAACAGGGCAGCTGGCTTCTCCAAAGCAGCCAGCCAAAGAGTCTCTTAGTAAGACAAGTTTACAATCTTATCTAACAATTATAAACATCTCATCCCTTTGCCATCTTCCGTTGCTCAGAAGTGAGACACAGGCCACATGGAGAAGGGTTACACCAAATGTAGGAATACCAGCAGATGGGAGTCTGCCATACCTTTCTGTATATAAAATGGGGATGACTGTGCTTCCCACCTCATAGGCTTCTAGTGAAGATTAAGTAAGAGGATGCATGAAAAGCACTTGGTACAGAGTAAAGGCTTAATAAATATTAACTTCATTGTGATTTATTATTATCACTATTACCATTGCTAGTATTATTGGAAGGTCATTACTGGTCATTGGTCTCCTGGCTGTGAAAGGCACCTCCCTTTATGGCTCCTGAGATCTTTCAATGCAATTCTCACAGATGCTTCCTTCATCTCACCTTGGAGATCTAACCCTGGGCTCCATGTTCTTTTCGAGTTTGACTCATATGTAGCATGCACCAAATTAGCTGGGTGTTAAAGTTGGGTGTAACATTTAAAAACAAAACAAAACCTTGTCTTTACTCAAGTTTGAGATATCTTTGAGAGACTATGTTCGTGGTGGCCTCTGTGACCACCACTTAGAGTTCTTTATTAGAAGAGTGGGAGACAATGTCCCTTCTTGTTTAAAAATCTGCGTCTCCACTGCTTCCCAGTTTCCCACTTGAGAGATGTTTATACATCCAATACCCACTGAGTCCATTTAGTGAAAAATTATGTTAATGTTCTGGGCCAGATATTGTTCTCGGTTCCAGGAATGATGTAAACTTCGGTGACACACATCCCTGGTCCTCAAGGAGCTCAGAGGTCAATAGAGGAAGTTAGACTTGAGGCCAGTGTTTCTCACTTTGGGACAGATGTTACTGGTTGCAGGCAAGGAGGTTTTAGGTGGACCGAGAGCTGATTGTAGGTGCTACACAGACTTGGCATTAAATGACAGTTCAGTTACAATGTGATAAACTTATTCTCTTTTTAATTCTTGCTCATCTTTATGACAATGTCAAGAACAGACTCTATTAGGTATATAATATGTGTTAAAAACTGTAATTTTCCTCTTAAACCCATTTATTTAGGTCTTTTAAATTAAATTTCAGTGTAGGAGTCTTATAAATTTTTTTTCCAGATTTATTCCCAGTTGTGTCCTGATACTATTTTAAATGTTATTGTTTTTAAATTTCCAGTTGTTTATTGCTAGTATATAAAAATTTTGTTGACTTTTATATATTGACCTTGCGTCTAGAAATATTGCTAAACTCATTAATTTTGGTGAGCTTTTTTTAGTTTTCATAGGTTTTTCTACGTATACAATTATGTCACTTGCAAATAATGACAGTTTTACTTCTTTCCTTTGTAATCCTTATGCTTTTTATTTATTTTTCTTGTCTTATAACAATAACTAGGACTTCTAGTAAAATGTTGAATAGTACAAAGTTATGAGGCCAGCCATGTATAAGCAAACACACACACACACACAAATCACATACCAATATTCTTCATGAACATTGATGCAAAAATCCCTTCATAAACTATACAAATCAAATTCAGCATTATATAAAAAGGATGATACAACGTGACCAAATGAGGTTTATCTCAGAAATGCAAAGGTGGCTCAATATTCTAAAAGCAATTGCTGTAATTCATCACATGAAGAAAAAAAAAAAAGAAAAACCATGTGATTTTTCTCAATGGATGCAGGAAAGGCATTTAATAAAATTTAACACTCATTTATGATATATATATATATATATATATATATATATATATATATATATATATATATATATAAAAGCAACCCTCATCCAACTAGAAATAGAAGGAAACTTTCTCAGTCAATCTGCTAAAGAGCATCTAGTGGTGATAGTGGACATCTTGCTTTATTCTTGGTCTTAAGGGAAAAGCATTGTTTTACAACTAATATAATGTTAATTATAGGCATTTAAATAGATGCTCTTTATCAGATTGTGTTTTAGTATTTGATATGCTGTCCAGAAAAAAATCCAGCCATAAATGCCTCTAGTTTTCATATTACATGGCTGGATACTTTCTGGACAAGCCCTCGTATGTGCTTTTCCAAGTGTCCTTTTGGTTAATATAGACAATTTCCAGTTAGAAAATCATGTCTATTATGTTTGATTCAGGAAAAAATACTGTCTTAAGCTAAGACTCAGAGAAGCTGCTGGACTGGATTAGAGAGGATGCTTGACTCGTTCCATTAATGTGACCATCATGGTGCTGATGGATTTTCTGCAGCACAGGACACACTGGATATCGTCCTTGCTGTCTCTGGGATTTGCTGTCAAGCTGTCGCACATGTGCCACATTAGCAGAGGCCTATGTGCAGAGAGGCCACACAGGGCTCAGTCTGTGGCAAATGGTAGTCTTTTGGAGTGTGCGTTTCTGTTTCATGGTCAAACTGTGTCTCTCTCCACGGGCTTCTAGACTTCTGCTTGCTGTCACCTCTTTTTTATTTATTTATTTATTTATTTATTTATTTATTTATTTATTTATTTAATCATAGCTGCTTCTCTCAGTTTGATAAGGGACAGGGAACATTCTGAAACTCCGGAGAAGAGCTGTTTATAGACTACAGATGTGGACAACACTGTAGATTCCAGTGTTTTAGGTAAACTACAGACATGCTTCTGACTTCGAGGGGCTTGATTCCAGACAATGCCTTAGTGCCCTCCCTTATCCCAAACCATGGTGCATCTTTTAGGGAAAAGGAACAATGCTTTATAGCTGTTGAATTATCATTCACTCCATTTCTTTCCATTTTTGCTTTGTTTATGACTTAGATTAATTCTGAGTCTCTTGTACCTGGACTCCTATGAAAATTCCAATAAAGCAAAAATGATTAAAATTGGATTGCTCATAGAAACTGAGATGCTGTTTTTTTCCCCTGGAGCTAGGTTCAGCATCTAAATAAGGGGGAGGCCCAGACCCTGCATATCAGCCTTTTAAACGAGGCACAATGGGAATACCTCAGTTTGGATCCATAAATACAAAATAAGAAATCTCAAATGCGACTTTTCTCTACAGTATTTTTAAAAAATCCAATATGACATTATAGGTTTGATCATAACTTAATTTTTTATTTCCATTTGAACTTTAATTTTACTTAAATTTTCTTCTGACAAATCTCCAAAGGAATATTTAAGTGACACGGCATAATACTGGCAGATTATTCATATATCAGCCCTCAGGCTACCGAGGAAGGCTTCATCATCTCAGAGTGAGTTTTATTGGAATCCGTAGCTCACAAAATAGTGCTTTCTGACAGCCTCTGTGCAGTGGAATTTAAAAGCTTTAAGTTTTGGGAGAATTTACACCTTGGGAGCATCCTTGGCTCCTTTTAGGAACATGAAATCGGCAGATTTGGCAATGCATAGTCCTGTGGAAAGGTGTTAGGTAATCCTTTGGCATTTATCTCTAGATAGGTATGTGGGGCTCTTACTCTTTGGACTCGGTTGGGGCAATACAAGTGGAAGGTAGGAGCTGTGCCTTCCAGTCCAAGGTACTTCCCAAAGGGAGCTCTGTCTGTCTTGGTGATGTGAACATGGATGTGACATTTCATTTCAGGGCTACTGCAAAGAGCTAATTGTGCTTCATTCATTCATTCATTCATTCATTCATTCAACACATACTTATTAAGCACCAATTATTGCCAGACACTCTTTAAGTCTTGGGGGCATAGCAGTGAGCAAATTAGACGTTGTTTCCCTCACGGAGCTCATGAGCTAGCAGGGAAGACAGAAATTCACCCTATAAACACACATGGGAAGCCATCATAACTGATGGTGGGTACTGTGGAGAACATAGAATCTCTGTGCAAGACACATTTCAGCTTAGACCTGGAGGACAGGTGGAAGGTAGCTACATGAAAGGCTTTCTTCTCAAACCACAGAGAGATGTGTTTACATCCGCGTTTCTCCTCTTCCCAGTGATTTTTGAACCTCTTTTGAGGTTATTGGAAATTGGGGTCTGGCTTTGTGCAATTTGCCCCTTTGTGTCCTTTCCCTGTGGGTTGCCTTTCGCGTGTTGGTTTGGAGGAGTTTTGCTTTTCACAGGGATCACCTGCAGTATGTGTGGCCTGGGCCTGAGTGATGACTGCACTGTCTAAAGTCTGAACTGATGGCCTCACAGGACTCTGGCTTGGTTGGATCAGCCTGAGACCGAGTGAATGGGACGTGTCCTGGAGTCTGCATGGGGCCTGTTGTTTGACCTGCTGCACTGGATTACAGAAGCGGGGGCTCCTGTCAAAGACAAATCAAGCTTTCCTATTCTGAACCCTGCACTGCCTGGGTTTGCGCTGTAGTCAGCAAAATCCCATCAGGTATTCTTCCCATGGAGTCTAAAACATCAGTGTTCTGTCTGTCACTGGGGGCTGCGGGGTGGGGAGTACTCAATTCTGTGGAGGGTCACTGATGGTGGGGGGTTGGTGGTAAACATTGGGGTACTGTTTTTCTCCCCAGTTCTGTATCTCCACATGTTTCCTGTGATTTCCTTAAAGACCATGTTTTACTCCATCGATTAGCAAAACAAAGCCGTTTTCCAAGCCTGGTGTTGGAATATGTGAGATTTTATCGAATGTTTCTTCTTCATATTTCTTGTCCTTGCTGGAAGTTTCTGGTGAAATTCTTTTCTTGTGAAAATAAAGGCCATAGAAGAAGAAACAGGAAGTCCCATTTCATTAATCCTCCTGGATTGGTCAAAGAAGTCCATGCACAGGGCAGGCAAATGCCTGTGATGCTACCCGCTCGTGCTGCGCCCTGTGCAGACATCACTAATCGATTGTAGCCCCTGTTCTGGTGAAAGCCTCTGGGTGCTTGTCCACATAGCACTTAGGAAATCACTGCCAATGGGCTGGAGCTGGCCCGTGAATGGAAATTTCTTTGCCTTCCCTAACATTCTTTCCCTCTTGCTCTCCTACTCCTGCTAGATCCCCCTGTATCTTCTTTCACTTAGAATTTCCCAAGAAACACTAATCTGACAAAAGCGTTTTGAGGTCAAATAAGTTTAGGAGAAACTCAGACCATTAAAGGATCTCTGTATCACTGGAGTGAAGAACTTTTCGTTAACTTCTTAAAAATAGCGCCCATCGACATCTAAACAATGGGAATTTGCTGTCAAAAATGGTGCGCTATTTCTTCATTACCTGGAGACATGTTTATTGAGCACCTACTCTGCACTAGATGCTATTCTGGGTGATGGGTGTTCTAGGGGAAAGTAGAGTAGAGAAGGTGGGTAGTAGGTTGCAGGGTTGAGGGGTTTCAAGGTCAGCGGGGTGGTCAGGGATGAAAGGATGATGTCTGAACATGGAGGAAGTGAGGGAGTGAGACGTCCTGATGACCAAGGGAAGACAGCAGGTGCACAGGCCCTGAGATGGGAGCATTTCGGTGGTGTTCAGGAAGAGCAATGAGGCTAGTGTGGGGTCAGTGGAAGGGACAGGGGAAGCTACTAGGTGAGGAGGACTGGAAGGCTCTGGAGGGACTTGTACACCATCGAAAGGACTTCAGCTTGGTGGGTTTGAACAGAGAAAGGGCATGATTTGATGTCCAGGTGGCAGGGTTGACGGGGAAATCGAGGAAGAGGCTGTTACAGTCATCGAGGAGAGAGGTGATGGTGGCGTAGGCTGGTGGAGAGGGTGAGCAGTGGTAGAGGTGGGGTTTCCTGACAGGCTGGTTGTGGAGTGGTATAGTGATGACAGTGGTGTAGAAGTCAAGGATACTTCCAAGGTTTTGGCCTGAGCAGTTTAGGATGGAGCTGTTATTGCCTCAGATAAGGAAGATCTAAGTAGAAATATGTTATTTTTCCTTTCTGGGGTGCAGAGAGGATAGGATTGAGAGGATATTAAGAGTTCATCTAGCACTTGTTAAGTTTGAGAGCTCTGCTAAACATGCAAGTGGCAGAACACAGACTCTGGAGTCAAACTGCTTGGTTTCAAATCCCAGCTCTACCACTTTTTAGCTGTGTGACCTTGGACAAATTACTTAGCCTCTCTGTGCCTTATTTTTCTCGTCTATAAAATGGGATAATGATAGTCCCTACCTCATAGGGTTGTTAGGAGGTATAACTGAGTTAGTATATGTAGAGTGCCTAGAACAATTGAGTTAGAATATGTAGAGAGCCTAGAACAACAGCTGGCATGCAGGAAATGCCAAATGTTTGCTGTTGTTACTGTTTATGCAAATCTGGCCCATGCTTTATCGCTTGGTGATGGGCAACCATTTAAACAGGGAGTTACACTTAAGTTTTAGAATGACCAGTAAAGAAGATTTAGAACCTCTGCTGATTTGGATACCAGCTCCTACCACTATCCCAGACACTGTTTTCAAGGCGAAAGATCTTGTAGAAATCTGACAATCAGAGATTTATCATAAAAGATTAAGCTAGAGGTACAGCAACGCTTGGCAGAGGAAGGTAAGGGTTATTCCTGACAGAGCATGCTTTTTCTGCTCTGCCCTTAGTCACCCAGATTCCTTCTTTATGCCTTGTGTCTGGCGCTGCTCCCCGAGCACCAGCCCCCACCCCCAGTCTGTGCTGCTCTCTGCAGGACCTCAGGGAAAAGTGTCAGATCACTGCTGGGTTGCAAGCGGCTCTAATCTCCTCTGTATTCTCTGGTATCATCAGGGTTTGCAGGAATAATTTGGTGTAAAGCAAGAAAGAAGCTGCTGGGGTGAGGCTTATTGTGCCTCTCCCACGGCTGGCATCTCAGCAAAACTTGGGCCATTTTGGTTGGCTGGTTGGAGCAAGCATACGAAATGAGCATTTTCACTTCCACTTCAGCTTCTCAGTGAAAACAAAACAAGACAAAAAAACTAGCTCTTCCTGGCGCTTGGCAATGGAGTTGGTTACTCACTTATTAAATTTCAGTTGGTGGGTCCCTGTCATTACCGCTAGGCATTGTCATTATTGCGCTTGCATTTCATGCCTGGCAGGGACCCCCCTGTCAAATGGGGCATTTGACAAGTCCCACTTCTGTGCTCAAATCAGAAGACTCTTCTGGGCACTTAGGTGTGCAGACCTTTTCTCTCTGCTCTTGAATCTGTTTCATACCCACCTGCCCAGTATCTTCCAGACCCTTGATTCTCTCTGCACCATCCTCCCCACCCCCCATTAATGGTGGGGACTGTGTTATTCCTGGCTTTTTGGTGTATTTACCAATACATACCTGATCTCAGACCCAGAGAGTTGTACATGCATGTCCTCATACACAGGTGCCTAAGCGTCTTAAAATACATATAAAAGAATCATTCTTGTAGTTAAAAAATAAGATAGTGTGGAAAAGCTTATAACAGAAAGGAAAATCACTTTCTACCTTTGTTCACTCCCCAGGGGCAATAACTTTGAATTCTTAATACGAAGGCTTAGAAAATATGTATATATCAGTGGTTCTTCATTGATCAATTTCAGTCATCATCAATTCAGATTACTGGTAGTGATAGATGAGATTTAACTTCATTTCCATCTCATAGTTCCCCTTCCTTCAACCTCGACAAATTATTTTTATTGTCTTTAGTAAAATTGATAAATAGAGCTTACATTACTTTGGCTCTGTAAATACTGTTCTTTTCGGAACTAGTAGTACTAAGATGACATTTTAGTTCTTGTTTTGTTTTTCTTCTTCTTTTTTTCCCTGCAGTTTATAGTTGCCTTTAATCCTCTCCTTTGAACTATTTGCCATTGTTGTGTCTCAAATTTTTTTCAAGATTTTTCTTATGTTATGTGTAGTCAAGACGCTGCTGTTCAATTTTTTTCTGAAGGCACTCTTTGATCCTTGCTGGTCCAGTCTACACTGCACAGATGTAAACTTGAACTTGCCCACTATATGCAGGGGTTTTCCTGGGTCTGTTATTTTAGGTCTTCAGTTCTCTCTGGGCTTCTTGCAGGCAAATTGTCTTCTGCCTGGGCTGATCCCTCTTCGTTCTCAGGTTGTCTCGGGTGGAGTTTCTGCTACCCTGCTTTCTGCTACCACTTCTAAAATCTGTCCTTAACGGATGGTTCTCTTTTTCTTTTAATTCTTGCAGGTCCATCCATGGCTTTTAAAATTCCTTTGCTGTCATTGTAATGGGTTTTTGGGAGAAGATAAATGCATGTACGTAGTCTTCCATTTGAACCAGAAGTCTCACTTGGGGTTTCATAAAAAGTCTCTCTCAACTTCTGTTTCTCTGTCTCTCTCTGTGTTATTATTTTTCCCTTAGATATATATAATGATTGATGACAGTACTCTCGGACAGAACTAGATAGAACTTGGTGCTTGCCCGCCACAGTGCGTAACATCAGGATTTAATTCATCCTGAAGTTTACCTAGGGGTTCATGATGCTTTGTCATGTGTCTGAGCCATCTAAGATTTGGTAATGTCCTTCAGTATTTTTTAATGATTATATACTGGAGTGTGACTTTATTATGTGATGAACATTAAAAAAATCAATTTTATCAAATGGTACCATTTGTGCATAGATATGTGCAGACATAAAACCATAGTTTATCTGATTCCTAAAGACTTTGTTTACCTGCCTGACCTTTTTAGATGTATCACGAGCATCTTTCCTTGAGCCATTTTCGCATTTAAACTGGAGCCAGAGCTTTTCCTGGTCTTCTGATTCCAAGTGAGCTTCCTCTGCTTACTTCGAGCAGGTAGGTAGGGAGCCTGAAAACCATAGATGTCCTACTCCTATTATTTTCTTAAGATTCAGCTTTAATATCACCTTCTGCCTAGAATCTTTTCCCATGTGCCTAGGCCTGGGCACCAGAGTGTCGAGGTAAAAACTGTGAACTCTGGGATAGATAGACTTGTGTGAGAACCTCCGCCTTATCACTTTCCAGGTACAGTGAGTTATTGAGCATCTTTGGTCTGTGTTTCCTTACCTGTGTAATGATGGGTGGGTAAATTGTACCTGTCACTGTTGTTATGCCCACATAAGGTTAGAATCAATTTCTGACTTAGGAGAAACTCAAACAGGGATGTTGGAGCTGAGGTGAGGTGACACTGTAAATTGTAGAGTCTTGCTAGACCTGAGAAATGAATTTCTAGCTGTGCCATCATCTATTTTTTCTTTCTTTCTTTTTTAATATCTGGGGTTGCATTATTATTATTTTTCTATGCACACATTTTATTTATATTAAAGAAGTTCTACAGAGCAGTGGGAGAGGATACTTTTCAGTAAATGCCTGGGTGTACTGGTTATGCATATGGGAAAAAATTCATCTTGACACTTACCTCACACCATAAACCAAAAATCAGTTCCAGCTAGATTTTAGATGTAAATGTGAAAGTTTAAAACAATGGGAGAGGGGTGGTAGAAGAGAGTAAAGGGGGTCAAATATATGGCGATGGAAAGAGAATTGAACACACAATGCAATATATAGATGATGTATTATAGAATTGTACACTTGAAACCTGTATAATTTTACTAACCAATGTCAGCCCAACAAATATAACAAAAAAAGAAAAAATAAAACAATAACATTTCTAATAGATAACATAAAATATTTTCATGACCTTGGGGTAGGCAAAGATTTTATAGAACAAAGTACACTAACCATAAGGAAATACTGATAAATTGTGTCTTATTGAAATTAAAACTTCCATTTATCAAAAGACACCTTTAAGAGAGTAAAAAAAAGTAGGCACAGGGAGAGGATAAGCATTTTCCAGATATATTATCTGACAAAAGACATGTCTAAGATACATAACTACTGCTCATAAATCATTTAGAGAAAGGCAGGAAAAGAATGGGCATGGATTTGAGTAGGCACTTCACAGCAAAGATAATGAAATGGAAATAATTGTATATGAAAAGGTGTGCCACACAATTAGTTATTAGAAAAATGAAAATGAAAATCTCCATGAGATACCTACTACACACATGCCACAACTGTGAAAATAAAAACAACGGACAAGACCAGGTGTTGGTGAGGCTATGAAGCAACTGAAACTCTCATACGTGGCTATGTTATTGTTAGGAGAACTTTTGTATACTTTTTGGTGGTTTGCATTATTTTTCAAAAGGAAGTTAGACAAAGTACAGCCTTAATAGGGAATAATTACAGAGACCTTGGCTCTTCCTTGTTATCCATCCAGACACATTGTTCATAGGAAGTAGTTCTGATGCTGTCCCCTTTCTAGATCCCATATCAAAGTGCTGAGATAACTTCTCCCCAATAAATTATGAGCTCTGTGGTCTTCTGGGATGGACCCAAGTTGTAGCAGTTGAGGAGGGGAGGAAGGACCAGGTGGCAAGGCTGCCCTGGGCATGGCTGTCCCCACATGACTGTTAGTGTTAGTGACATTTTTGTTTTTGTACAAAAATGTGCATAAGGGGTGATTAGTCTGGAAACAAGTCTGTCAGTCACCTTATTCACAAGGCATGTTTCTGCAGAACCAACAGTGTCATCTAAATACAGGCTTCTTAATCTGGGGCCCATGGGTTCTACCTTCCATTGTCCAGAATGTAGTTATATGGCCTAACTCCAAGGGAGCCTGGGAAATGTAGTTTAGCTATGTTCCCAGGAGGAAAAGGAAACAGCTTGGTGAATCATGGCAGTGTTCTCTCTCTGGAACGGTGTACACAGGGCTTCTGGGGTGGGGGGCACAGAGGTGGTGATGGTCTGAGCTCCTGTGAAATGTGTGGGACATGTTGGGTGTCCTTTCTCCAGGTAAGATAATAGTTCCCATCAAGTTCTCAAGAGAGGTCCATGACCTAAGACCCTACCTCCCACCACTAATTACACAAAGCCATCTGTCAACTCTCTCTGCTTCCATATGAGGACACTGTGACCTGGAGAGGCAAAGTCACTTGGCTGAGGTCACCCAGTTGGTACTTGATGGAGCTAGGGTCCAAGGTTAGGCACTCTGACTTCACAATTTGGGTCTTGCTGACAAAAGAGGAAACGAGCTCTTGGGTGGATTTGTAGCTATTGCGTGTTAGGGAAATGTGGGGTGCTGCTGCAACTCAAGGTGCTCCAAAGGGGAATGAAGGGTTGGGGGAGCAGTGGAGCCCCTACTCCATGGCATGTATGGGCTTTGGCTCTGGAGTAGCCATGAGCAGCCCCTCTTCATTTCCTGGAGTGTCTGGGAGAAGAAGCATAAGGGCTGACTTCTCCACTAGGCAAGGTAGGCACAAGGCCAAGGGCCACCGGAAACAATTCTATTTTCTTTTAAAATCAGAAGAAAAAAACTTTGAGGTTGAAGAAAAAAATTCAAATATATAATAGTTTTATATATATATTATAATATATAATAACACTGATGGCTTTCAGCTCCTGGATTGAACCCATAGGCCACCCTTTGTAAGGAACATTCTTTTTACCCCTATTCATTTTTTTTAAAAGATATTTTTTATTGCAGAGTTATTGGGGTGACATTGGTTAGCAAGAATTTCGTAGGTTCCAGGTATACAATCTGCAGTGCCTCATCTATGTGTTGCATTATATGTTCACCACCCAGTGTCAGTTCCCTTTCCATCACCTTATATTTGGCTTCCCCTCCCTCCTCTCTCACCCCTCCCCCTTCTCCCACTCCCTCCTGCTTTGCCCCCAGGTAACCACTAAACTATTGACTGTCCATGAGTCTATGTTGTTGTTGTTTGTTTGCTTTTCTTTGTTGTTTTCAGTTTTATATTCCACATCTGAGTGACGTCATACGGTTCTTGGTAACTCCTATTCATTCTTCACTTGATCTTAGCCAAAAGGCCAAGAAGCGATCCTATTCATTCTTTACACCTCACATCAAGTGTAACTTGCTCAAGGATGCTTTTTTGTCTTTCTCAGGCAGCATTTTGCTTTTCCCTTTTCAAAAAACTTTAAAAATTATGATAAAAATGTATATAACAAAATTTGCCATTTGAACCATTTTTAAGTGTAAAGTATTAGGTCGGCATAAACATAATTGTGGTTTTGCATTGTTGAAATTTGCCATTTGATAATGGAATACATTCTTAAATAAATGTGGTTATGTTATACATCATTTTAATGTGCATTTCTTTATGTTTTCTTGCTAATGATTTATTTCTTGCTATTTATTTTGTATTTATTTTAGACTATGATGTTAGACAAAAAGCATATTTAAGTGATTTTCTTATTCGAGTTCAAAGTGGATCATAAAGCAGTGGAGACAACTCAAAACATCAACACCACATTTAGCCCAGGAACTGCTAATGAATGTAGAGTGCAGTGGTGGTTCCAGAAGTTTTGCAAAGGATATGAGAGTCTTGAAGATGAGCGTAGTGGCTGGTCATCGGAAGTTGACAACGATCAATTGAGAGCAATCTTTGAAGCTGATCCTCTTACAAGTACATGATAAGTTGCCAAAGAATTCAACATTGACCATTCTACAGTTGTTCAGCATTTGAAGCAAACCGGAAAGGTGAAAAAGCCACAAGTGGGTGAATCATGAGCTGTCCGGAAATTTTAAAAATCGCCATTTTGAAGTGTTTTTTTTTTTCTTATTCAATGCAACAGCAATGAACCATTTCTTGATTGGATTGTGATGTGTGACAAAAAGTGGATTTTAGATGACAACCGGCGATGATGAGGTCAGTGGTTGGACCAAGAAGAAGCTCAAAGCACTTCCCAAAGCCAAACTTACACCAAAAAAATATCATGGTCACTGTTTGGTGGTCTGCTGCTGGTCTGATCCACTACAGCATTCTGAATCCTGGCGAAACCATGACATCTGAGAAGTACACTCAGCAAATTGATGAGATACACTGAAAATTGCAATGCCTGCAGCCAGCATTGATCAACAGAGAGGGCCCAATCCTTTTCCACGACAATGCCTTAGCTCATGTCGTGCAACCAACACTTCAAAAGTTGAACAAATTGGGCTCCGTCAAAGTTTTGCCTCATCTGCTATATTCACCTGACCTCTCGCTAACCCACTACCACTTCTTCAAGCATCTCGAGAACTTTTTGGAGGGAAAACACTTCCACACCCAGCAGGATGCAGAAAATGCTTAGCAAGAATTTGTCGAATCCTGAAGCATGGATTTTTATGCTACGGGATTTTTATGCTATTTTTCACTGGCAAAAATGTTGATTGTAATGGTTCCTATTTTGATTAATAAAGATGTGTTTGGGCTTCAAGTCCAAACCCACAATTCCTTATGCACCAACCTAATAGCATTAAGTACATTCATTCACACTGTTGTGCAGCCATCACCACTATTTATTTCCAATTTATTTTCAACATCTCTAATAGAAACTGTACCAATTAAGCAATAACTGGCCTTTCCTCTCTCCTGCAGTGCTTAGTAACCCTACTCTACTTTTTGTTTCTAAATCCTGCTTTTTAAGAGGCAGGAGATGGCTGGTCTGTGAAGGCAGCCCTGGGCATCTGATAGAAAAGAGCCAAGTCCTGTTCTGGGAATTTCCTGTGAATATCTGTAGGTTTGGCTTCCAGCTAAGATGTTTTAACCAGGTTATTTTCACTACTGATATTAAATCCGGCCAGCACTCCTAAATTTGGCCTCTCACATTTTCCCCCTCAGAGGAAGTAAATCCTACCACTCCTTTCACTCTATGGACTCATTGGAATTATTTAGTTGGAAACAGTAGAAACCTATTTGCATTGATTTAAGTCAAAATGGACACTTTATGGTATGGAGACCGAGGTTCCTCAATGTGGTAGACAGAATTCCAGATGGTCACTCAGGATCGCTGCCCCTGCCGTACATGTACCTCTTCCCAGTTATTCAAACATGAATCTAACCCTTTCAGTAAAGGAAGTTTGCAGATGTAACTGAGGTCTGAAATCAGCTGACCTGGTTTGGGAGGTTATCCAGGTGGACCTGATCTACATAAGCCCTCTAAAGCAGTGGTTCTCAACCTTCCTAGTGCCACGATCCTTTAATACAGTTCCTCATGTTGTGGTGACCCCCAACCATGATATTATTGGTAGCTGCTCTCTACACATGTGTGACTGGTCCACATAAGTACATTATGTGTTTTCTCATGGTCTTAAGTGACCCCTGTGAAAGGGTCGTTCGACCCCCAAAGGGGTCGCGACCTACAGGTTGAGAACTGCTGCTCTAAAGGCAGAATGTTTTCTCTGGTTGCAGAACGGCAGTCAGAGATTTAAAGCATGAGAAGGACTTGACCCACTGTTGTTGGCTTGAGATGGAGGTGGTATATGACAAGGAATGCGAGTGACCTATAAGAAGTGAGGGTGGCCCCCTGGATGACAGTCAACAAAGAACTGAGTTTCGCCAACAGCGAGAATGAGCTCAGAAGTGGGTTTTCCCTAGCTTCTATAGATAAGAATTCAGCCTGGCCAGACACCTTGATTTCTGCCTTGAGCAGAGCTCATCACACTATGCTAGCCTTCTGCCTGCAGGACTATGAGTGAATAAATGGGTGTTGTTTTGAGCCACTGCATTTGTGGCAACTTGTACAGCAATGAAAACATACACTCCTAGAATCCAGGGAAGAAAGGTAACTGGGCCTCTGGAAGTAACTAGAACTAGGAATTAGAAAATGCTCAGGGGCCTGGAGTCTTCCTCTTCTGTGTCTCATTTCTGTCTTTCTTTGTATCTCTGCTTTATTGTCCTTCTCTGCAGACTGACTGCTGTTACCTGTTCCTGTGAAGGAATGTGGTGTCCATAGCTCCTAAGTTTGCAGGTTAGAGTGTACACTGCCCTGCAAGAGATATTTGGGCCATTTCTCTATCCCAGATCCAGATTCTCAAGAGGAGAGATGGATTGGTCAAGCTTGGGTTAAATATGGACCTCAGGTCTAATTAGCTGTGGAAAGCACGGGTTATGAAGTACAAATATGACTTATAGAGAGGGGAAGATATTTCTATAGAGAATGGGGGTATTGTTCTCAGAGAAAGGGGGTCATCATGAGCCAGGTGGCCACTCCCAAATTATTCACTGCCCTTGGAGTTTGCTCTTGATTTGTTGTTGGTTTACAGCCCTATCCCCATGGGCTCCAACCATCTGTTTTCCCACTAGTTTTGTCATTTCCTTCTTTTCCAATTATAGCTATGCTAGGCTGTTTTTAATCCTCAGATTATGACTTCCATCTGGGAGTCCTAGGAACACTCTTAGATGTACTCTTATTGGGCACCAATTCTGGGTCAGGCTCTTGATTAGGTGCTGAGGGTAGAGGGACGACCAAGACTACATAGACCTTGTCCTTGATGAGTTCCAACTCTGGTGGGGGAGATGGACCATTTCAGTGACATATGTTAAATTCAAAGACAGAGGTGTTGTATTCGCTAGGGAAAGTCACACTAGCTGCTGTAGTAACAACTCTAAAATCTTGATAACTTACACAGTAGAAGTTTGTTTCCCACATGACAGTTCATGGATGTTTGGGTTGGATGCCTTTCCAGGTTCCTTCCATTCTGAGCCTAAATCATACTCTGGGCCTTGGTGTTCTTTGCTGAATTCACCCAACAGATAGGCAAAGAGAGAGTCTAGAGGATATCAAGGGAGGTTTTCCTGGGTTATCTCTGCAAGGGCTGATATCACTTCTTTCTACCTTCCATTAAAAAACCACATGATCATCTCAACTGATGCAGAAAAAGTATTTGACAAGATACAGTATCTATTTATGATCAAAACACTGAATAAAATGGGTATAAAAGGAAAATACTCAACATAATCAAGGGCACGTATGATAAAACCTCAGCTAACATCATACTGAATGGGGAAAAGCTAAAGACCATTCTCCTAAAATCAGGAACAAGACAGGAGTGCCCCTGTCACCACTGCTATTCAATATAGTACTGGAAGTTCTAGCCACAGCAATCAGGCAAGAGAAAGGAATAAAAGGTATCAAAATTGGGAAAGAAGAGGTCAAACTGTCACTACTAGCAGATGACATGATCCTTTATATAGAAAACTCCAAAGACTCCATCAGAAAACTATTAGAAACAATAAATGAATACAGTAAAGTCACAGGATACAAAAATCAACGTACAAAAATCAATTGCTTTTCTATATACAAACAACAAATCTTCAGAAAAAGGAAATGAGAGGATCTACCTTCCATTGTCCAGAATGTAGTTATATGGCCTAACTCCAAGGGAGCCTGGGAAATGTAGTTTAGCTATGTTCCCAGGAGGAAAAGGAAACAGCTTGGTGAATCATGGCAGTGTTCTCTCTCTGGAACGGTGTACACAGGGCTTCTGGGGTGGGGGGCACAGAGGACAATCATTTAGTCCATTCTGGGGGTTCAGAGAAGGGTTTTGGAGGAGATGGTGCCTGAGTTGTGTCTTGAAGGATAAGTCAGCTTTAATGAGCTCAGATTGGGTGGGGGTGTCATTTTATTCAAAAATAGAGTTGGGAAATGCATTGGGTGGATGGGAACCTCTGGCATTTAGCAGAGAGCAGGAGCAATTGTGATGAGCGAGGTTAGTGCTTTGCTAGAGTTTACAGAAAGCAGTAGGTCCAGAACAAGACCCTTTGAAGACTATATATTGTTTTTCTTAGAAGCCTTTTAGAGGGCTCAAGAGTCCCATAAAACTTACCACATCTCACAGACACCAGACCTGCTGTGCTTTTTGCTGCAGAGTTTGTGAAATGTGTGTGTGTGTAAACAGAGAGAGAGAGAGAGAGAGAGAGAGAGAGAGAGAGAGAGAGAGATATGCTTCCAACACGCCTTAGTTCTGAACCTATCTAGAGAGGACATAAAAAATGTTGGTTCCAGGCAGATAGTGTCACGGGCTTTCCTTGTGTGACTGTCAGGTAGTGGCCTGGAGTCTGAAGGTGGGGTGTGCTGATCTCTGTCCATGTTTGAATCATAGCCTGATGCCCTAAACTTTGGGTCGAGGGGGCTGGGGGCTTGAGGGAGTCACCAGGAAGCCCCAGGCATGATGACATTCCAGGATGTGTGTGCGTATAGCTGAGCCCACTGTTATATTATTCTTCATGGTGCTGCCCTTGTGGCCACCCTGTCTCTGGCTTTTCACCACTGCGATGCCTTCTGCCATGGCAGGGAGTCAGGCAGCTCCTGGAGCTTTCCATCCATGGGTGGAAGTTTTGATTTTTAGATGCTGCTGCTGATGCTGCCGCCGCCACCACCACCAGTGGTCCTGTCTTTCTTGGGTCTCAGAGAAATTGTACTGGATGCATTTTGGCTAGACAGTTTCTCAACCTCAGCACTGCTGGGATGAAGACAGGCCCAGAACCCTCTCCCCTGACTGTGGTCATCACACAGAGCCACAGAAGCAGCATGTCATGCACACTCCCTCCTGCTGCCAGTGATCCATTTACTGCAGACACTGCCAGTAATCCCAGGTGGGACCCCATTTGGCGCTGGATTATTCTTATTGTCAGGGTGTCCCGAGCAGCATCCCTAGCCCCTGCCCACTAAATGTCAGTAACCTCCCCACCCCCAAATATGTCCAGACATTGCCAAATGTACCTGGGGCAGGGTGGGGTGGGCACAAAATTGCCATTGATTGATAATCACCGAGTTAAAACATGAGAAATAATATTAATAGATCACATTAAAAAACAAACAAACTAAAAACTTGGTTGCCTTGAATAGATAACAGAAGTGGTGGCTATCACAGCACACCCCGGGGTCCCACCTGAGATTACTGGTGGCGGTTGGGGTCACTGGAAACGTAGATCACTGGCCACAGGAGAGAATGTGCATGGCATGCTGCTTCCATGCTTCTGTGTGGTGCCCACAGTCAGGGGAGAGGGTTCTGGGCCTCTGCATCCAGAGTGGCCGCTGTGGAAAGGAGCAGGGACCCGAGACCTTGTGTCACTTCCTCACACTGGCACCACTCCCTAACCCCTTGCAGAGGGCTCCCTGTGTCCAGCTACTCTGCTCAGCTCCTTGGAGGCCTTGTTTCCCCTCCTGTCTGCCATCCGTTGTGGGTTCTGGGCTGTTCTCACGGTACAGATGAAGGCCTGAGACTCAGGGAGGTGGACCCCGGCTTGTCTGATTCAGAGCTCATGCTCTTAATGATATAGTTTCCAGATTTGGTTTTGCTTCCGACAAGGAGCACTTTGGGGTTCTTTCAGCTCTGGGAGCTGCCGAGGGAAAAAGCATAATGAATACTGAACCAGAAGCAGTAGGAAAAGCCCTGGAAGGGTGAGTAGCTGACACGAGTCTCAGAATCCCCACCAGGTACAATTCCGCCTCAAACACGAATGCAGCGGGGGTGGGGGTGGCAGGGATGCGCCAGCTTGCTCGTGTGTGCACTCCCCGGGGCTGGGGCTGGGACAAGCCCTTCCATCTGGGCGCTGGATGGGCTGCCTGCGAGTGGGGAGAGGCTCACTTTCAGCGTCTAGGCTGCATGTTTCTCACCACGGCATCCCTCGTGTCCTGGGAGGCACCCTGTACGCCCCTAGGGAGACTAGAAGGTGGCTCCCAGTGTGTCAGAAATGCACTGGCTCGAGGCCTTTTTCCTCTTAGAGCTTAGGTGCAATGGGCTCTCCCCCATCCTCCGAGGACCAGCTCAGATCCTGTGGTGCCAGGACACCTCCCCTGACCCTTTCACTTCACTCTGTGACCTTAAGTGAATCACTTTCTGACCCTCAGTTTGTGACCTGAAAAACAAAGATGATCATAGAACCCACCTCATTTTACTTATTTTGAGGGTTAGACGTGATAGTGTATATAGAACACTTAGCAGAGTAGGGATCACTCCCACCCCATCGGTAGCAATTGTTGTTGGCTCTTCTTACCCTAGCACTTGGGGTGCCTCTCTCTCCTGAACTTGGAGTCTGAGAGCTAGAGTTTTGCTGAAGTTGTGGGCTCTGAAGTCAGACAGACTAGAATCCCCATTCACTAGCTGTGAGTTGTTCTTGGGCGAGCCATTCTACCTCTCTGTGCCTTAGTTTCCTCCACCATAAAATGCAGTGGGAATATTCATCTTATAAGATTAACTCAATTAATGTTCCCAGAACACTTAGAGCAATCTTGGCACATGGCAAAATGCTATGTATGTATGTGTTTTAAGAGCTATATTTCTTGGTGACTCATATGTGTGAAAATATACTTGTAGGTATATGCAACTTCACACGACACCTACCTTTACTATATGCAATGTACATTCTTTCCTTCCTTTCTCTTTCCCTGCTGTTTTTTCCATTTGATTAACAAGAGTTGTCGGTCATGACCCACGAATTGATTTCATGACCCATTTATGGGTCATGGCCTGCAGTTTGGAAAACACTGCTGGACAGGCTTTGTCCTCCCTGCCTTGCTCAGGTTATTATCGGGGTCCCCTGGCATCCTAAACATCTGGCCCCACATAAGCAGCCTCGCTTCATTCTCTCTACCCCACTGGCTCAGCAGACACTTTGTTCTATGCACCTTTGCAAGCATCAGATTAATTAGACATCTCAGAGGAGATGGACTTTTAAAGCACTAGCTTCATTAGTAGGGCTGTGCTGGAAGCTTTGCAAAGTAAAACTCAGTTATTTGTGTGTTAAGAAGCTGACGAGCTACAACTTTCCTCCACAAAACCTGATCCCCTACAGCTGTCCTCACGCTCAGCCTTGCTCATGGGTCTGTGAAAATCTACCCATCACTAGGGTGCCTGGGACATACAAGTAGACTGGGGACAAGGGTGGGGCAGTGTCCGGCATGATGGGGTCTGAGCTCGGGCTGGGTTTTGTTCCAACCCCTGCATTAGGCACTGAGTTTTGTCATGCTGATAGATATTGTATTATCTTTATGGACCCGGTCACTTAACTATTTTCAAAGTGATTTTCACATACACTCAGATGGGATGAACCTAGGCAGATTTGCACACACATGCTTCTTCTATTGTTGAATCTCTTTGCTAAATGCAAAAAGTCCTTCTGTCCAGCGCCTGGCTCCTCACCCTGGGGTCCTGGACCAGCCGAGGCAGCATCCCACAGGAGCTCCTTAGGAATTCAGACTGTCCGCACAGCCTCAGACCTTGGCAGGACCTGATAAGGTTCTGTCTTAATAACACCCCCAGGTGGTTCACATGCCCATTGCAGTTTGCGAAGCACTGATTTTTACACACCCTCTTTTCTCCTTCCTGCTTCATACCCTCCACCTCCACTCTCCCCACTTTCCTCTTCTCCTGCCTTTCCCCAACTCCTTGTAAAAAGCACAAGTTACGGTCATGGCTCTGATATGTGAGAACACTGAGACTCACTTGATTCATTGTATCTACACTTACTTTTATTTGACAAGCTCCTATTCCCGTGCTGTGGTGTGAAAACGAAATGAAGTCCAATGCAGCAGATTTTATGCCACGTTCATTTTTTACATAATTTTTAAATTAGTGCACAGTAGAATTGACTTTTTTGGGGGTGGACTGTTCTATGAGTTTTAACACATGTATAGATTCTTGTATCCACCCCCACAGTCAGGATGTAGAATAGCTCCATCACCTCCCAAATTCCCTAGTACCACCCCTTTGCAGTCATACTCTTCTCCTGACCCCTAACCTCTGGCAACCACTGACTTGTTTTCTGGCCCTATAGTGTCCTCCTTTTGAGAATGCCCTATGAGTGAAATTATACAATAGGAAAACCTCTCAGAATCGCTTCTTTCCCTTAGCATAATGCCTTTGAGAATCATTCAAGTTGTTGTGTTTCTCAACAGTCTCTTTTTATTGCCAATAGTATTCCAGTGTATGGATTACTATACTACACTTTGTTTATCCATTCATCTACTGAAGGTCACTGGGTTTGTTTCTAGTTTTTGGCAGTTATACATGAATGCTTTAAACATTCATGTTCAGATTTCTATATAAACATACATTTTCAATGCTCAAGTGTAAAGACCTATGAGTACAATTGTTATGTCATATTATGTGTCTATTTAACTTTCTAAGAAACTGCCAAACTGTTTTCTAGAGTGACTCTATCATTTTGCATTCCCATCAGCAATGTATGAGAGTTCCAGTTGCTCCACGTCCTTGTCAGCTCTTGGTACTGTCAGTATTTTTATTTAACCATTCAAGGAGGCGTGTCATAGCTTCTCTGAACCTCCTTTAACCTTTTCTATTTCCAAACTTCACCCTGCTCCTGTAGCTAGGCCCCAGGGTGTGGGGTAGAATAAATTCAGAGAGAAAATTTAACTAGCAGAGTCTCCAGCATTATCAGCTTTGGCATACAAGGTTGGACAATTAATTTTGTGAACTCATTCTAGAAAAAGTGCTACATACCTCATTACTGAATATCACCGCAGTCACCTTTCAAGTACTCCCCCAGGGAAACTATGCACCAATGTCAGCGCCTAGTCCACCCTTCAAAGCAATTTTGGAACTCTTTTTCTGAAGTGACCATCAGAGCTGTCATCATTCCCAAAATCTGACAAGTTTGTGAACTTGCCACCATACATTTACATTGGCAGCACAGTACAAACAACTCAGAAGGTTATGGGCACCTACCGAGTTGTTTGTGCAGTACTGCCAACATAAGTGCACAGTGACACGTTCTCAAACTTAATTGTCAGATTTTGGGAACGACGACAGCTGTGATGGCCATTCTAGAGAGGGCTCCAAAATAGCTTTGAAGAGTAGACCAGGCACTGGCATCGCTGCACAGCTTCCCAAGAGTAGTACTTAGAAGGTGACAATAGTGATATTCAGCAATGAGGCATGTAGCACTTTTTCTAGGATGAGTTCATGAAATTGATTGTCTGACCTCATACACATGGGAGTCAGGTTATTTTCCCACTGAATAAACAGACTCAGAGAGAGGCTTACATAGAGTTTCATTAGCACCAAAAATAACAAACTAAATTTTCAAGCCCCTTCCCCCCATGTTGAGCCCCACCCACACACTTGAGGATATGGAGGAGTTACAGAAAGAAGTTACTTAGGAGACCAGCGTTTCTGTTGCATTGATTTGTCTAATAAGGATGTTCCCATCCTCTGGATTCTAAATGGGCTGTGACCAGGTCGACCTTCTGGTGTCTGTGTCTTGCAATCCCATTCTAAACTTTATATCACAGAACATGGAAAGCAGATGGTTTTTGCTTTTCCTAGAGAGATTTCAGAAGGCTCTGACTCCTCTGAGGTGTGTAGGCATGTTTGTTTAGCAGAGGTAATCTGTCTCTGTTAATAAGAGAAACATTTTGAAGCAGAGCCTGTTCAAGTGATGCCTTGATGATGATGATGTCTGGCAGCGAATGGGGGAGGGAACATATAAGAAAGTGTTCTGCCCATTAGTCTCTATCTGCTAATTTCGTTTTAATATCAGACATCCAAATGATTAATATTATATCTCAGCAGAAAGTACAGCATGGGCTCAAGGTATTAGTTAATTCATTCAGCAGCTGAGTAATACCAAGTACATACTGTGTACCAGGCCCTGTGCTAGGAACTGGGGAAACAGCAGGGAATGAACAGAAAAACCCCTGCCTTCTAGAGCAGCTGATCTGCTGCAGGGAGACACTGGCTTGCTGGAGTGTGTTACAAAGTGACAAAATGCTAGGGGACAAGTAGAATGAGATGTGGAGCCAGAAGTGCTGGCGGTGGGGGCCCTAATCCCCCAAGGGTGAATTTATTGTTATCATTGAAAGAACTGGGAACAGCAATTCCCGAGTGATTGTGGAATAAATTTCCACCCACAGATTCCAAAAGTCTGGATTATGGATCCCTTATATCAAAATGCCCCAGGACTTGTGCAATCAGCAAGACCCTGAACCCATCTGCTAATTGGAAATTGATCCAGGACCCTGCCCCAGTTGGACGAATCTGTATACCACCAGTGGGGGGGAGACCCTGGGGAATAGGCATGTTTCACAGCTCCCCAGGGGATTCCAAAGCACCCTAAAGTTTGAGGACCACTCTCTTAAGAATCCAAGCTTAATATAGGACATAGTCTTCAGTGCCAGGAAATGATCAGAATTGTCTCAAGCTGGGTCCAATTAAAAGGACATTCATTGGTTTAATTCATGTCTTGACACTGCCTGCTTTGAAACTTGCAAGTGTTAACCTTGCAGCTGCCACCACTTAATTTTAGTCCTCAGAGAGAAATACCCTGGCCTTCTCAATCAGCTCCTCAATCGATTGACAAATACCCTGTCCTCCTCTCCCCACTTCCTAACTTTAGAAACAGCAGAGCAGCACTCCCCCCACCCCCCACCCCCTGCCCCAAATCCCTGGTCTCAGCAGTCAGCTGTCCTACTTTGCAGATCGAGAGTCTCTTACCTCATTAAACCAAAATGAAAATGAAATCCAAGAAGATCATTTTCTTCTTAGCACCCCTCGTAAAGTCACTGGGTAGCCTCATCCATAGTTAAAACATCTCGTATCATCAGGCTGCTGGGGTCTGCGGTGTGGGAATGCTCAGAAGCAAAGCTCAGAAATTGTTTCATTCCTCCCTGGCTTTATATCTTACTGGTTGTGGTTGTTTCGAAGAATGAGGAGAATCCTTGGAGAGGAGAGAGATTGCAAAAGAATTGAAGGATCTGTGTGGGGACCAGAAAGATCTAAACCACATGGGGCCTCATGTTGCTTAGGAGTCAGGCTCCAGGAGCAAATCATTTCTCAGGCTAAATCAAAGCCCCTTCTGCCTATTACAGGCTGAACTGTGCATCCTCCCTACCCCAATTTTATACGTTGAAGCTTTAACCCCTGAACCAGTGTCTGTATTTGGAGATAGGGCCTTTAAAGAAGTAATTCAGGTAAAATGAGATCATTAGGGTGGGTCCTAACCCAATCTGACTGGTGACCTTATAAGAAGAGGAAATGTGGACACACAGGGGACACCAGGGATGCACATCCACAGTGAAGACCATGTGAGGTTGCAGCAAGAAGGCAGCCGTCTATAACCCAAGAAGAGAGGCCTCACCAGAAATTCTGCTGGCAACCTGGCCCTGGACATCCACACTCAAGAACTGTGAGGGGAAAAAAAATTTCCGTTGTTTAAGCCACCCAGTTTGTGGTGTTTTGTGATGGTAGCCCTAGAAAATTAACACAGTGACTTCAAGGAAAACTCAGTGTTGATGGCAAAGAATTGCTAATGCCCACAGACACAGACCACAGAGCTCTTCCTAGGTGATGTAATTCAATTAAACACACAATTTTTGAGGTCCACCAAACCCCAGGTCTGCACATCATAGACATACAATCATACAGAAATGTCCTGCCTAGCCCAGTCTTGGCTGGTCTTAGGAGCTCATGCCGAGCTGCCAGTCAGTCACTTAAGCCACAGCTGATTGGCTCAAGAGTGGCCACTAAATTCAAGCTGAGCCAATCAGATTTTTGTATCTAGGAATCAGAGGGGGAGATGCAAAACCCACATAGAGATGAGACCACATGACCCCAGAGAAAGAAAGAGCCAGGCTCTGCCTTGATTCTTTCCAGTTCCTAATTCATGTGTCTGAGGGTCAAATGGGGATGGGATCATTCAGACGGGACTTGGCTGGGTGGTTGGTTTTGATCCACAAATTTTGTCTGTCTGCCTATCTATTTTGGGATCCGTGGATTAGCCTGGTCATGTTCTTCTTAGGATAATGGCAGGGCCCAATCACCTAAACCCTTTCCAAACCTTTGGTAACATCAAATCTGTTGACATTCTATTACTTTCATGTTGTTGAGGCTTTTTATAGGCAAAGCCAGTCACCTGGCCAAATAGTCAATGGGTGGGAAAGTAGGTTGCACCTCTTTAGTGGGAGAAACTACTAAGTCACATGGCCAAAGCCTATGGTGGCAGGATGGGGTGAGAGGTGGGGTTGTTACTGCAATCCACTGCAATGGGCTTTCAGCAGCTCAGCCTTTTAAGAGTCACTGATGAGACATCCACCTGTCAGGGAGGGGCTGTGGACACCCCCAACCTTGTGCCTCTAACTCAGTATAAATACGTGTGTAATGAATGAAATAAATAGGAATGAATGAATGAAAGTTATAGGTTTTAGCTCATTCTCTGTCTTTTTTTACTTCTCCTCCCAGCACCATTTTCATCTCTCTCTCTTCCAATGATTAATTTTATAGCTTGAGATAATGCACTGTTTTTGTATTAATCCATATTAGGCAATATTTTAAAAAATTATTTTCTTATTTTTCAGTTAAAGTTGACATACAGTATTATATTAGTTTCATGTGGACAACATAGTGATTTAGACATTCATATAACTTACAAAGTGATCGCTCCAATCAATCTAGCATCCATCTGACACTGTACATAGTTATTATGGCATTATTGATTTATGACTATTTTGTAACTTACCAATTTGTACTTCCCAGTCCCTTCACTATTTCCACCATTCCCCCAAACCCTGTCCCATCTGGAAACCATCAAAATGTTTTCTGTATCTATGAGTTTGTTTCCGTTTTGTTTGTTTTTATTATTTTGTTTTTTAGATTTCACATACAAGCAAAATCACATGATATCTGTCTTTCCCTGTCTAACTAACTTCACTTAGCACAGTATCCTCTAGGTCCATTAGCACAGTATCCTCTAGGTCCATCCGGGTTGTTGCAGATAACAAGATCTCATTGGTTTTTATGGCTAAGCAATATTTTATTGCACACATTACCACCTCTTCTTTATCCATTCATCTGTTGATGGACACTTAGTTTGTTTCCATATCTTGGCTATTGTAAACAGTGCTGCAACAAGCATATGGATGCATACATCTTTTCAAATTAGTGCCCTGTATTTCTTCGTACAAATACCCAGAAGTGAAATTACTGGTTCTATCTTTGTCTCTTGTTATAGCCCTTTTAAAAAAGTCTAGTTTGTCTGGTATAAGTACTGCACCCCAACCTTTTTAAATTTTCATTTTCATGAAATAACTTTTTCCGTCTCTTTACTTTCTGTCTCTGTGTGTCTTTCAATCTCAAGTGAATCTCTTGTAGGCAGCATATGTAAGGGTCTTGTTTCTTATCCATTCAGCCACCCTATGTCTTTTGATTGGAACATTTAATTCATGTATGTTTAAAATAATTATTGATAGATATGTAGTTATTGCCATTTTATTATTCATATTTTTGAACTTTTTTCATTTTTAGAGAAGTTCCTTTGACATTTCTTATTAGTACTGGTTTGGTGTTGATGAACTCCTTTAGCTTTTTCTTGTCTGGGAAGCTCTTGATCTATCCTTTGATTCTAAATAACTTTGCTGGGTAGAGTAATCTTGGTTGTGGGTTCTTGCCTTTCATTACTTTGAATATTTCATGACAATCTTTTCTGGCCTGCAAAGTTTCTGTTGAGAAATTAGCTGACACGCTTGTGGGAGCACCCTTGTAGGTAATTAACTGCTTTTCTTTTGCTGCTTTTAAGATTCCTTCTTTGTCTTAATGTTTAATATTTTAATTATGATGTGTCTTGGTGTGGGTCTCTTTGGGTTCATCTTGTTTGGGACTCTGTGCTTTCTGGGCTTGTATGACTGTTTCCTTCCCACATCATTTATCTACTTTGCCATCTTGACCAGAAAAAAAGTAGGCAGTATTTATTGACTCTGAAATAAGCAAGACAAGGAAATTAGTATCTCTATATTTTCTTGCACTCCTTCTGGACTTCTTCAGCTTGATTACTATTACTTTCATGTTACTGAGGCTTTTTATAGCATTTATCTTCTCTTCTCTATCTGTAGATTGATTCTGAACATTGAACAGCAGTAACTGGTATATATGATATTATGACTCTAACTATTATTCACTACAGAATCTAGTTGGGATTGGGTTCATAAAAAAAAGAGATGCATTTTGGACATTTTATGTAAATTAAATAATATACTATGTGGCTTTTTGTGTCTGACTTCTTTCACTTATCATTATGTTTTCAAGGTTCATCCATGTTGTAGCATGTGTCAAGATTTTATTTCTTTTAATTTCTGAATAATATTCCATTGTCTTGATATACCACATTCATTTATTCATTCATCAATTGGTAGATAGAAAGTGGATTAGTGGTTGCTTAAGTCTGGAGGCATGAGGGATTGAAGGGTGATGGCTAAGAAGTGTGGAGTTTCTTTATTGGGTAATGAAAATATCTTAAAATTGTGGTGATGGTTGCAGAAATCTGTGACTATACTAAAGAGCCATTGAATTTTTTATACTTTAAATGGGTGAATTGCATGCCATGTGAATTGTATTTCAGTAATGCTGCTTTAAAAAGAAGATGTAATTCTAGGTCACTAAATTTGTGTTAATCAAGGGAGAACGTGCCAAACTTTAGTGGTTCTAAGATGTATCACCCCCCACCCCCAATTTTGATACATATGTATCTCAGATCAGAATGACATGACAGTTTAATTGTCAGTGCTTTATCTTTCTTAGTGGTTCCTAAAACAATGCTGTATTTTAAAACTGATGGTGTCTTAGGTGCAATGAATTATATCAGTTAAGAGCATCAGGGGGAAGAAACATTAAACTGCTATTATTTAATCAAACTGATACAAGATGCCTGTACTTTATCATGAAGATCATTCAGATTCTCGTTTGTGTTATGTTACCTTATTATACCTTTGTTATCATCTTCTTTATAGATATGGCGTGACCTCCGGGTAAATGTGAATAAATTGGCATGATTAATTTCTGTCTGTTGGTTGTCAGGTAGGGTCAAGTTTTCTTTACTCAAAACATGTTAGAAAGATAAACTAATTCTTAAATACAAGAGTTGGCAAACTGTGGTCTGATCGGAAGCCTGTTTTTGGAAAGTGAGTGTGATTAGAACACAGTGACATACATTCATCTGTATACCACATCCAACTGTTTTTCACGTACACATGGAGTCGAGTGATTGAGACAGAGACCATCAGGTCCGAAAGCCTCAAATACTTTCCATCTTATGAGAAAAGTTTGCTGATTCCCTGACGACTTAGGTAATGAAAAAGACACCCCTCGCTCATTCTCCTCCTCCTCTGGGTTTGATTCAAGCCCTGCAAATGCAAAAAGGCCCCTGGGAGGCAAGTCCTTTCCGGGGACCAACTCAGGTCCAGAGCTTCTCACAGGGGTCAAGGCATATGTCCTGTTTTGGAGGATTCTAGCAAATTAGAGCAGATGAAGAAGGAGCAGAAGGAGGAAGAAGGCAATAAGAGGGGAAGGAGAAGAAATGCTTTCAAAATAGGATCTAAAAGGCTGTGGTATATTTTCAAAGCGGGTGTTTGACAAATGAAACTTTGGTCACACTCACGCATGCACACACATACACACAATAATGTTATCTAAGTGTTCTCTTTACCCTGTAATTGTAGGATTCATAAGAATAAATTGCTCCATAGTGTACCACAAGCAATGTGGCCTGGCCAAGGGAAACGAGCTGAAGGTTGGACAATGAAAACCATCTTTTCTCAGTACTGTCTGTGGATCTTTGAGGTTCCACATCTTCTAACTTGGAAATACTATAGAAAGTCTAAATGTGAGTTTCAGTCCAGGACACATGTCCCTTTTTGCTCCCTCTGTCCCAGCCCTTGACCGCCCTGCCCTGCAGCTGCCTAGGGCCCTCCCATCTACCATGACCTTTGTAAGCCTTACTTTCTGGGTCACACACTTGGTATTTCACCATGTGGTACCCTGTGACATCTGATTGCAACATGATTTTATTCTCATCTCAGTGACATGCCCTTTGATGCATTTGTGTCAGCTTGGGAGTAGGGTGACGTCTAATTGGATTATTGCTGCATTGGATGGGGATGGATTGGACAACATTTTGAAACTGAGAAGTGCTTCTCAGGAATAAAATATTATTATTTTTATCCTTTATGTCTTTTTATGTATGCCAAACACGATCATATGCTCAAGAAATAGGTATTCATCTTTCACTATATATCTTTTGTATCTGAGACTGTTAATAGGATGAAATATTCTAGTAGGAGATAATTTTAATCCAATACAATATTTTCCATTAGAAAGTAAGCTATATGCAGGCCAGAATTGTCTGATTTATTATGCTTCTCCCAATGCCTTGAAGTGTGCCTAGCATATTGGAGTTGCTCAATAAATACCATTGCATATTGAACAAATATGTAAATTTTTTCCTTTTAAACAACTGAGGCATAATTTATATACCATGAAGTTCACTCACTTTAAGTGTACAGTTTAATGACTTGTTCCTAGTAAATTCACCAATTGTAATTTTTTTCAAATTACGAGTGCTGCATGTTAACTTGTAAAATGTTTTCAAAAATGAGCAATGTAGAAGGTAAAAACTGGAAGTTTTCCCTCTTCCTCCCCCAGGTCTACTCCTCAAAGGTAACCACTTGTAACAAATCTGTGTGGAACTTCTACGTTTCTTTCTTTGCCAACATAAGGCACATACACACAGTGACAAAAACAGGATAAGATCCCAGTTGTTCTGCCATTTGCTTTTTCCACTTCGCAATACATCGTAGACTTCTTTCTCTATGGAGTTAACGCCCTTACAAAAACAGCTGGATAGCATGGCATTTTACGAACGAAGGTATTAAAGTTTATTTTGCCAGTTCTCTGTTGGTGGATACTTAGCCTGTTTCCTATTTTATGTTTACTGTTGTGAGTGAGGCTCTAATAACAGCATTGACAGAATTGCTTCCTTCATTTGTTTGGATATTTCTATAACATAGATACCAAGTGGCCTTTGCTAATTCAAAAGGTATGTACCATTTCAGTTTTGACAAACCTTGACACTGTGTCCTCAAAAAAAGTTGGTTCACTTTCTGCTCTCCCTGCTGGTGTTTGGGGTGTCACTTCCTTCACACCCTCGCCAGGTCTGGGTAATAGGAAGTTCTTATTGCTTTATCATTTCTCCTCCCTGAATTACCTATTCATTTCTTTTGCAATTTTTTTTAAAGGGTTCTTTTCATTTTTCTTGCAGGTTCAAAGGAATTCACAATATATCCTAGATAGTAGCCTTCTGCTTTAATTGTTGGGTAAATTGTACTCATGTATTGAATGGATTGAGTGGGGTCTGCAGCTTGCTGATGTGGGACAGAGGTGAAGATACAGTGGGGGTCTTCTAGGAGTTTATGTTGGGAGGGAGAAAGGTGGGGGCTGGAGTTTTCCATGTCATTTCAGGCCTTGGAGGGCAGTGTTTTGTTGTCTGCTCCATTTTTTCCATTGCACATGAGCGACTAGATTACAAGACAAAAATGGAAAAATGCTAGTTTTTTGTTTTGTTTTGTTTTGTTTTTTGGTCTCTCGTACTAGATGGTAAGCTTAGTGAGGTCAAGGACTGCCTCTGTCTTTACTCACTGCTGTGCCCAGGGAACCCAGCAATAGTGCGTAGCACTTAGTGGGTGTTCCATAGATAGTTCTTGTATGCATGAGTGAGTGGGTCCCATCATAGGGTGTTCTCAGACTGTTGAAACTGTGGGTGTTGATCATGGTGATGATGATATTATCTGCCATCGCTGGACTTTTGTTTTGAGCCACGTTACTCTGCCAAGTCCTTAGAATTCCTTGTTTCCTTTAATCCTCCAAGCTAGGTGTGATGTACAGGTTATCATTATCCCCATTCTACTGGTGAGGAAACTGAGGTCCAGAGTGGTTAAGTGGCTTTCCCAAGGTACCACAGTGAAGATTTAACCGTAGGAGGTGTGGCCACAGAGTCTGAACCCTTCATTGCTGCTCTCTTGTGGGCTGTGGTTTATCTGTCTTTAAGATGCAGAACGTTTTCCTATCTTGGGGGCCTGAAGGATCAACAGAATGCCTGTCCGCTTTCTGACAGAGGACTGAGACCCTAGAAATGGGCAAGGACTAGGGAGGCTGCAGGCTGGGTCTTTTCTTGGGCATTTCCCTTACTCTTGTGATAGTGATTCAGGGCACAGTTTCTCAATCCAGACAGGCCCTGGAGTCTATTTGTTATTAATCATGTGACACTGGGCAGGCTAACGCCCCTCTCCGAGTCCCCAGTCTTCTTATCTGTAAACCAGGGATGATACAGGACTTCAGGACTTCCCTGATGGTCTTGTTCTAGGGATTGGATGAGCACATACATGGGGTGCCATCCCTTCTCTAGGCTCAGAGTTGATCTTGGCATGTGTGGGCTGTTAGGGTCAGCACCATGGACAGCTTGACCTTGGTCACGGTACCCTTTCTGGTAGGAGCAGGGGTCAGTTTGCCTTACACTTCTGCGCACACTTGAACTTCCCTCCTGGTCTGTGCCATACAACCTCTCTCTTCCCCTTCCTCTGTGAAGCCAATTGCTTGGCTGCCCTAGAAGATGGGTAGTGATGGCTCATTCATGAAGCTGAAAAAGAAGCATAACCATCTTAGGAGGTATCACTGATGGGGCTTAGAGGAGCTGGCCCTCTCTCCATCAGCCTTGCCCTCGGCTCACGACTTTCAGGTGGACATTAAATGGTGCTTGTAGCTTTTTGAAAGACTTCTTTATCTTCTCAGTGCCAGAGCTAATGGATTTATAGATTCCTCCTGCCACTGGGGACATGTGAGAAGGCTTCTCTTCTCTCAGTGCTTGCGTCCTACAGCTATAAGTACCTGCCTTGCTGGAGCACAGGGAGATTTAAGAGGTGCCAAATTAATTGCTTTCCAAGCCTAGTGGAGAAAGAAAGCCAAACTCTTGGTATTTGCTTGTGGGGTGGGGCGTTGTGGAGCAGAGAAGACTTTGCAGAGCTGAGGAGATGGCTGACCTGGGAACGGCTGCCTCAATAGTATGAGGTTTAGACAGTGCAGGTGGTTCAGGTGATGAAAGAACTTCCCCCATCTGGAGGAGGGGGGAAGGGCTCTGTCCTGTGGAGCTGTTGACTGGGTCTGTGAGAAACTCCTTTACCACAAAGGGGTGGTGGCTGTTGGAATGCATTTGAGGTGTTTTCGATTTTGTAAAAGTGAAATGGTGAGTTTTCCCAAAACCCCTTCTCCTTTCCTTGGGGCTTGGGTATTGGTGAGACAATGTGTCAGACTTAACCAGTTCATTCTGATTTCATAATATATATTCAGGCAAGGTGATTTGCTAAGTGCATGAATTAATTTACAGACCTTTTAAATGCTCTTTTTTTTGTATAAGTAAATGCAGAAATTAAAAACAGCCCCTTATCAGACTATGTGACCTAATTTTTATGTCAGTTTTGTTATATTCTATTAATGGTTCCTAGAACAGTAGCTGGCATAGAGTAGGTGCTCAATAAATATCTGCTTAATAAACATTGTTGAATGTCTGTTTTGGAAACCATGATCTGCTAGGCCAGGGTTGTCCAGTCTTTTGGCTTCCCTGGGCCACATTGAAAGAATTGTCTTGGGCCACACATAAAATATACTAGCACTAATGATAGCCAATGAGCCCCCCCAAAAAAGAATAAATAAAGACGTTGCCGAAATATCTCATAATGTTTTAAGAAAGTTTATGAGCTGTGGTACATATACACAATGGAATATTACTCAGCTGTAAGAAAAGATGAAATATTGCCATTTGCAACAACATGGATGGACCTAGGGATCATCATGCTAAGCAAAATAAGCCAGACAGAAAAAACCAAAAACTGTATGACTTCACTCATATGCGGAATATAAAACCGAAAGCAACAAAGAAAAAACAAACCAACCAACCAAAAACCCATGGACACAATCAATAATGTTTATTTGGGGACGAGTGGGGAGGGGATGGGAGAAGGGGGAGGGGGTGGGAGGGAGGGGGAGCTAAACATGTGATGGAAAGAGAAGTCACACTGGGTGGTGAACTTATTATACAAGTTGACGATGCACTGTAGAATTGTACACCTGGAACCTTTGTAATTCTTGCTAACCAATATCACCCCCGTAAGTCTAACAATAAAAAAAGAAAGTTTATGAATTGGTGTTGGGCCACATTCACAGTCATCCTAGGCTGCATGTGGCCTGTGGGTCAGGCTTGGACAAATTTGCTCTAGGCTACATAGGTCAAGAGAATGAATTGATAATCTAACCATGAAAGAGATAAATTCTTCTTTAGGCTTATGAGCTCTGTGGCTGACCAAATAGTTGAGAACCAGAAGTGGCCTGCTGATTTAATATAGAAACTTAAGAAGGCAAGGAGGGGACTGGAATTTTGGGACATACTCATAAATAATTGACATCCTTCCTCTAAGGATAAAGGGTGACACAAGGCAGAGAGGGTTCTATAAAGATGGTCCTGGCTGCTGTGGTTGTTACTAGTCCTTTTTGAAGAGTTTGTTCAGGCCACAACTTGTTTTCTACGAGAACAGAACCTCTTATGATATGCCTTGGTAGTCATGTTTTTAATTCCATGGCCATAGCTGATTGGACCAGAGATAGGCACATGACCCAAATTGGACCAATCAGATTCCCTCTACTGGGAATTTATAACTGGGAAGTGGAGATGAAGGAGACTTGACGAGAGAAGCAAAAACTAAGGTAATCTGATCCCAGAGAGATAGTGAAAGTAACCTTTCTGACAACTTCGCCTTCCAGCACCTTCTGGAATCTGCTTCTTTTGCTATGAAGTTGCATGAGCGATTACCATTACAAAATGCTAGTTTAAAACAGTTCAGGTAGATTTCTGTTACTTTCTATCAAAATGGCCTTAACAAAGTAATGATTAGTCATGTTAGTTTATGGTGAAGGATTTAGATTTCACCCAAGTCTAGAGATAGCCTTGACAGTGAGTCCTTGCAGAAAAATGGATAGGGCAAATGGGTCAGGGATGAATGTGAACCCTCCAGTATGGGGTACTGAAGCTCAGATAAGGATGGCTTGGGAGCCAAGCGGGAGAGTTTTCCTAGTATGGGGACTGAGAGCCACATGGCTCAAGGTGACTGCAGGATGATGGGAGCCCAAAGGTGCGGACTCTTACCCAAAATTTCAGGTGACCCTGAGAACCCCATCAGTCTTTAAGGTGGTGCCAGGTTTAAATCCCAAGCTGTTCAGAAGTGAGTAGAGAAAGGGAGGTGGTCTGTTTTCCCAGTAAACAGTGCCAATAAAAATCAATATATTATAGAACTAGATTCAATTTATTGTAGGATAAGGAATCTGAGCTTTGTAATCTATCCATTCATTTTTTTTCTGGCATTTTATTTTAAGTGGAGTTCTTCACAAAAGTATAACTTAACTGTAGGTTGAACTATGATAAAGGGCAATTTCCCCCCTCAGGGACTGTTGTTCTTGTTTGTCCATAAACTCATTGATTGCATGGCTGCATTAATGTAATGTCCTTTGCTTATTAAGAAGACCATTTATTAAAAACGAGTGGTGGCGGCAGTTAGACCAGATTAGTGATTTCCAGATCTGTTTCCTCATGTTATCAAGTTAGTGTAGAGGTGCCAAAACAATACTGGTTGAAGCATGAACTTTTATCCTTGGTTAAGGTTTCCTGGAAGGCTGTTTTGAGAATGATTCTGAGGCTATATCCTGGCAGTACATAATGGGGACCGATGACATCTGTTATTCCTGAACTAGGGGAAGCAAACTTTTTGGTAATAGTTAATGAACACGTTCATGAAGCGTTTCGTTTATGGATGGAATTGAGTTTAGCATTTTCAAGATTTTAGAAATGTGACCTGGCCCTTACCCCCAGGAAACTTCTACTGAAATTGATATAAATGAAGACATATCGACATGGAACAGCAACTAATAATTTAAAGTAGCACATAATTAATTCATTTATGGAATGTTTGCCATATGCCAAGCACTGTCCAAGGTGCTGGTGACATAGTGATAAGTATGCAAGACAGATGAAATTTCTACTCTAGCACAGGAGTCAGAATAGCAAGCAAGCACAGCAAACACATCGTGCAGTTATAGGCTAAGTACTCAGGAGAAAAACAAAGCTGGGTAAGTGGGAAGAGAGTGAGGGAGGTATGTGGCGACTTTACCAAAGCTTTTAGGGAAGTCTCTGATGACAGTTGATCAGACACCTGTATGATCTGAGGGGGTCAAGTAATTAAAATACATGTGAATGTGTGGGGCAAGAGGAAACAGCAAGTGCAAATGCTCTGAGGCAGGAACAAGGTTGGTGTATTTGAGGTCCAACAAGAAGGTCAGTGTAGCTGGAACAGGGTGAGTGAAAAAGAGTTGGGGCAATGAGGTTGGACAGGCTAGCAAGGGCAGATCATGCAGCACCTTTTAGAGCATGGTAAGGAGTTTGGATTTTGCTTTACGCCTGATGGGAAGCCATTGGATGGTTTTGAGTAGGGAATGATATGATCTGATTCATGCTGAACAATGACACTGGCTGCTCTTTGAAGACTAGGTTGTTGGAGGCCAGGAGAGAAGCGGGGAGCACATCTAGGAGGCAGTTGTAACAGTCCAGGAGAGAGATCATGATGGCCAGAATGACGTGGTTATGATGGGAAAGTGCTTCGATTCAGGATATATTTAGAGTTGGAGCTGACAGGACTTGCTGATGATTGGATGTGGGGTGGGGAGAGAAATTGGGATATTGCATAGGCTTCTGACGTGAGCAGAGGGCCAGCCTGATGGACATGCAAGCTCTGCAGTGAGTGGCACAGGGCCCAGCACTCAGAAATTCATAATGAGTTTTGAACAGGGTCTCTTGCACTTCACTTTGCATTGGGTCCTGCACATTACGCAGCTGGTCTTGCTTGGGCCTGTGGGCAATTGGTGGCCCCGTTTACACAGATGGAGGAGACGGGAAGAGGGTCATTATTTTGTGTGAGGGTGTGGAGTTCTCTTTGGACCGTGCCCAGTTTGAGAGGCCAATGAAACACCCCAGTGGAGCTGCTAGGTACGTTATGTAGTAGAGTTTTCAGAAGGGGAGGACTCCCTGCCAGGACTGGAGTTATGGAGAACATTCTGAAGGAGGCGAGAGCGAACTGGTCTTTTGGGAAGAGAACACACAGAATCCTGTCTTTTTCCCCAACCCCCACCCCTGAGCAATTGATGAGGTGCACAGAAAAGGTGTCAGTGGTGGGCACGGTGCTGGTTATGTCCTTCAGTGCAGCCTTCATCTTCATTTGTATTCTAGAGCTTGGGGCAGACGGTACACGTTGACTTACTGGACAGGCATAATTTTTCACCTCCTGATTGCTCTGTTCATATTTGCCCTTTCCCCTCACACGGTTGTTTTGCTGAGGTCTGGGTGACTGCCAGCTCCAAAGGTGAGCTCGCAGCCATCTGTTGAGATTTGAGGAGACTCAGCAGCCTCGGCTTTAAAAACTTGGCTCCGACATGATGATGAGTCCCAAGCTTTGAGTGGCTCTATCACAGTCAAGGGGCTGAGGTAGCCTTGGCTCAGCAGGGGACCCTGTGGATAGCGGGGTTTGTGGTTAGCACCTCAGTCTCTATACAGAGGACTTGGACCCAATCTCATCCTGGGATGGGACCCTGGGAACTTCATCAAACCTCCATGGACCTTGATCTCCCTATTTGTAAAAGGAAGATAATAACATTTCTACTTTATAGCTTTCTTGGACAGTCACTCACTTGCATGTCAAAGCTTCCTTATTCTTTTATGGCCTCCTTGATGCACATCCAGACCCTAATTCAGGTTGGTAAAGCACCTTCCAGCATAGTGAGCTGCCCATCTGGATTTCCTTATAATGGACATGTGGCTGTTTTCCCAATACCTACTGCTCCCCTACCATGTAGCAGAGCCTTGCAATTTGTGTGCGTGTGTGTGGGGGAGTGACTCCCAACCCCATATCCAATAAAAGGTTCTGATTAGACCAAAGAAATATGGGTAATTCCTCCTCCTTTACCCTAATGGTGGGTTCAGGGTTAGACATACCAAGTCGCTGGCATTCCATGACCCCACTGATTTATAAGGAGTGGACACACAACCTGGAATAGACCAATCAGAGTGAGGCTCAGAGCTTTTGTTCCTCCCCGACTAGACATGAGGAAGTATGTGGCCCTAGTTGTTTTTGATATTCATCTGGTGCCCAAGAAGAGGGACAGAGCAGAGAGAGGGAAAGAGACAGTATTTGTTGCTTGATCAAAACACACTTGAAGTCCTACCACTGTACTTTTCAGTTAAAAAGACTCATTAAATTCCCTTTAACATGTTCATTGCTCTAAGGTTTTAAAACTTGTTTTCATCCAAAAGCATCCCACTAATACAAATGCATTCTGGGTGCCAATTCCTCACATAAACAGTGAAATAAGGTTTACATGGCTCCTATATTTGCATCTAACAATATTTGGAGGATTGTTCAACTTAGGACTTTTTGAATATAGCAAAAGGGCTATTGGATAACAATGACACTCCCATTGTGGAGTGATAACCTATGTATTTTACTAAATATTATAGTTCACTTAGAGGTACTTGTTTCTGCAGTGTACACTCTATGAAGTAGATTTCTGGTGTAAGTGTATGCTTGTTTTTCTTTAAGGAAACAGTAAAAAACCTTTGGGCACATGTAACTGAGAGATTCGTCTTTCTTTGGGTCTGATGTGGTGTGTCCTGTTGATGCCTTCTACAGTACAACTCTCCTCTTTAACTTGCTTGTCTATGCTGGGGTGGAGTGCAGATATTTATATCATGTCCTTATTGCTGTTTTCAGAGAAATAAAGGTGCCTACATCCATCATATGTTCAAGGGTCTGTCTTAAGAACTGAGTTTTTAATCCTCAGTGTTTCCATGGGTATTGCCCCCACACTCCAACGCCCTCTGCAAACACTTGCTGCTATTTACCTAGTTCACTAGGTTGGGATTCTCTATGTCCATGACTGCAGCTCCCTCTCTTGCTAATCCAAGTGCCTCTGCCCTTTGGTCAGTTGGAGCTATAAACCTAATTCCTTTTGGCTGCAGGAGCAACCTGATTGGAGAGTAAGTGAAAAAGAAAATCTTCCCATAGAGGAAAAGTGTGCATGTCCAGCTGAATCACATTTGGGGCTCTTACCCATTTTGTTTTTTTTTAACTACCTCCTCCCTCTCCCAAATTTGAAGCTTACTAGTTCAGTGTCCTGTGATATTTTTGTTTTTATTTTTTTCTCCATTTAGGTGGACAGATTTCATACCCTAAAGGCTATTTTCCCTCATGGGAATTTTTTTTCTTGGCCACCAGGTCACCCCGACAGCAGGTCATGTTGTGGGGGAACCTGGTTGGAATTCTCATCTTTACTGTGGACTTTATCTGCATTCCAGATTATACTCATTGAAAATTTACGTCATTTTTTTTGTTGGTAACTGTAACTGAAAAAAGTAAACAATATCTAAACTTTATTTAAAAAGCATATGCAACCACCTCACACCTGTGAGAATGGCTGTTATCAACAAGACAAGGACTAACAAGTGCTGGAGAGGATGTGGAGACAAAGGGACTCTGGTACACTGCTGGTGGGAGTGCAAACTGGTACAACCACTGTGGAGGGCAGTATGGAGGTTCCTCAGAAAATTGGGAATGGAGCTACCATGTGACCCAGCAATCCCCCTCCTGGGGATCTACCCAAAAGACTTGAAAACCTTTGTCCGCAAAGACTTATGTACCCCAATGTTCACTGCAGTGTTGTTCACAGTGGCCAAAACATGGAAACAACCAAAGTGCCCTGTGACAGATGACTGGGTAAAGAAGTTGTGGTGCATATACACAATGGAATATTACTCAGCTGTAAGAAAAGATGAAATATTGCCATTTACTACAACATGGATGGACCTGGAGATCATCATGCTAAATGAAATAAGCCAGACAGAAAAAACAAGGAACTGTATGACTTCACTCATATGTGGAATATAAATCTGAAAGCAACAAAGAAAAAAGAAATGACACAAACAATAGTTTAATATTATTTGGGGACGAGTGGGTTAGGGAGGGGAGAAGGAGGAAGGGTGGGAGAGGAGGGGGGAAGCTAAATATAAGGTCATGGAAAGAGAACGCACACTGGGTGGTGAACTTATTATACAAGTTGACAATGCACTGTAGAATTGTATGCCTGAAAACTATGTAATCCTTGCTAACAGATGTCACCCCAATAAGTCTAACAATAAAAATGAATTTAAAAAATAAAATAAAAAGCATATGCACAGCTCATGCCTTAAGGAATTGGAGTGTCATCACAATGGCTCTAGGTCTAGTGGCTGACAATACTGATGGAGCCATGTTAATGTTACTAAGTTCGTGTTTTTGCCTCCATCTGTATGCACGGGACGTCCACGTCCTACTTTGTAAAATTCCTCTTTCTCCCAGGATTTGGATTCTACAAGTGCCCATCCTCTTCTTGCCCATTGCAGTCACCATCCTGAGGACATTCCTTTCCATGCCCAAGGGGGACTGCCTCTTCACCCTCCTTAAACCGTCCACCCTTGAGGTGAGAGGCAGGGCTGTGCTCTATACTGAGAGGGTCCCAGTTCCTCCTCAGTTCTCAGTGCACTTTGTCACCCAGGCCCCACAGCAACTCCTTTGGGGCTCGGACCCTCCCCAAGACCAAGTCAGCCAAGAAGCCCCTTGGGAAACAGGTCCCATCCCCCCACCATTCTCATTTCTGTCCTCCCCACAGTGCCTCTCAATGGAGGATTTCTGTTCATGCGAAGCAGCAGCGATAAGATTTAATTACTGGGTCTACATTTGGCCCTGGCGGTGGGGCTTCCTGTTCACCCAGGAGCCATTCACTCTGCGCAGGAGTTTCCTTACAATCCAAGGGAGAGCACAGTGGGAGCCAAGGGGCTCATATACAACATTGCCATCCCTCCCCCCAGGCCCACGTTTTAACAAGGGGCCTTTGCGATAGGATGCCTAGAACGATAGAATGATGGCACTTTGGTGGGCAGGTGCGGGGGGATATTTTAGGATAGGTTGACCTTCCAGAACCTCCCCAGCCACATCACAGGGAAGACACCCTGCTCATTATGCCTATGGGGACCTCCCAGGGAACCTTGCTTCCCTGGAGACATGCAGAGCCATGTGGTATAGAGGACAGTCACCAAATGTTTGCTTGTCTTTCAAGATCAGTGCTGGGATGTGGAAACTCTAAGGCTCTGTGCTTCCCCGGAGCCCACATCATGGAGACACACATACAGTCGACTCCGACAAACTGCATTCCCCCTGCAGAGCTCCTGGGTCCTAGCAGCAGATGGGGGGTTCACAGTCTGGGGCCTTATTGCTGTGCAGCCAGGGTCAAGTCTGTGCCTCTGTTCTCAGTATACCCAGCCATCCTGTGAGGGAATGAGAACAATGCCCATTTTGTAGGGCTGTGGTGAGAATTAGTGAGCACATGCCTGGTGCATTGTCAGCACTCAGAAAGTTATCTGATTTAAGTCACTATTGTTATATATGAAGGGGGACACCCCCAAAACTGGAATGATCTTTTGGAGGGCAGGACCCTGGTAGTGCAGGCTTCCCCCGCTGGGTGAGTGTTCTAGGGACCCATCTGCACCCGTGCACCAGCTGGCCGTGAGAGGCTGCGTTCGGCTTCAGTGTATATTTTTTGGAGACACTTTCAGTGCGTTTGCCCATTTCCTGATGGTGATTTACACGAACAACGTGCAGCGTGACAGCGCACCTGCCCACACCGCGCTGAGTGTTCAGCAGTTTTTGACCAAAAACGGCATGACCCCTGTGCCCCACCCTCCCTATTCATCTGATCTCACCCTGAGGGACTACTTTTGTTTCCCCTAATGAAAAAAGTCCTCAAAGGGCAATGTTTTGCCGATGTGGAAGAGGTGAAACAAACAAACAAACAAACAAACAAAAATCGCAGAAGCACTAAAAGGCATCAAAATCGATGAATTCAAAAACTGTTTTGAGCCATGGAAAATGCGTCTTGATAGGTGTACTGCATCCAACGGAGAGGACTTTGAAGGTGACTGAAGCTTAAACATGTAAGAGTAAATGCACAATGTTTTATAATTACATTCTGGTTTTTTGGGTTCCCCCTCATACATGGTCATGGGAGTAAAAACGAGGGAGGAATTACTTTGTAGAGAACTACGCAGAACTGACACACTTCACCCCAATCTCAAGGGCTGCGTAGGATTTCACATGGTGGCCGAGAAGAGAGGGTGCTGTGAAGAGAGGGGTGGAAGCCAGAGTGAAGGCCTTTCGTGTCTGTAGCCGGGCGCTCCCGATGTCCTGCTGCGTCTGCTGCTCCTGCTTGGCCCTTGCGTGGCGTCCTTTACTGTCTCCTGTGTGCGTGTCCTGCCTTCTCCTCTGGGCTTTAACTGCAGCACAGTAGAGTGGAAGGTGACCTCAGTAGGAAGGGGTGGGGAGCGGGGTGGGCAGAGTTTGATCAGGTGCTGGCTTTGCTGTTTTCTAAGGCGTGACCCCGGCTTGTTAAAGGACATGTTTAATGGCCAGGAGTGTGGTCTCAAGCTGAGCGGCCTCAGCCCAGTTCCAGCTCTTTGATCAAGTGACTTTGTCTTTCTGCTGCTCAGTTTCCCATCTGCACAGTGGGAATGATAGCTGCACCTCCCTTAGGAGCTGGTGTGAGGATTAAACAGCATCATGTGTTCAGCACTGAGAACAGGACCTGGTACCTAGTAAGTGCCCTGTCACTCAGCTTTTGTGCTGGCTGCTCCCTCTGCCTGGAAAGCTCTCCCCCAGACACCTGTTGGCTTACTCTCTCACCTCCTTCAGGCCTTTGCTCAAGCGATGCTTTTTCTGTGAGTCCGTACCTGGCTGCCCTGTTAGAAATCGCAGTCCTGTCTATCTCCTGGCACCTGTATCCCCTCTTCCTGCTTCCTGTTTCTTCATATGTATTTTCCTTATTTGTCTGTTATTGTCTGTCTCTCCTGACTAGCATGTAAGCTTTATGGAGGCAGGGATTTTGGTTTTTCTTTGGTGCTGTATCTGTGCATGTAGAATAGGTCTGACATGTAGTAGATGCTCAACAAGTAATTGTTGCATGAATGAGCTCAGCCTCCCATAACATAGAGCACTAGTAGCTTGTGTCAGAGAGAGTAACGAGATGCCTCTTTATAAACTACCAAGCTCCAGATATGAAGAGGAAATAATTATCATTGAAGGCAAGGGTCATGTCATGTGTCTTCTATTTATACCTAGAAAACTACTGTTCATCCACTACTTTAACCACCCATTTACTCTCCCAGTCATCCATCCACCCACCCACCCAGCCAGCCAGCTATCTACTCATCCATCTATCTCATTTTGTCCTGTCTCATCCCCCATTCCCCCAGTCACTAATCCATCCCTCTACCTTTCAGTCACCCATCCAAACCATCCATCCATTTACCTACCTGCCCATCCACTCACCCATCTCTTAGTCCATCCTATCCCATCATCCCTCCACCCAACAAATATTTATTGGATGTGTATCGATTACTAGGCATTAGAATAACATTAATGACTGACAGTAATAGGTAAAATTTACTGAGAATTCACTACCTGCCACATATTTAAAAATGTTAAGCATTTTGCAAAGCATGTTTTATTTAACAACCACATGAAGTAGGCACTGTTATCCATTCACATTTACCGATGAGGAAACAGAGGCACTGAGAGGTTAAGTGGCTTGCCCTAAGATCCTGCATCTGGGAGGTGATAGAGGTGGGTTCAAACTCAGGTTGGCTGCCTTCATCGCATTTGCCCTTGACCCCTCCCTGTTGCTGTTTATACGGAGTTTACAGCCTGCCAGTAAAGACAGACATGGAGCAAGTCATTACGCAAATGGTAGGCACTCAATAAGTAAATGTATTTAATGGATGTGTGCTCTCAGTGTTGCTTAGGAATGGGGACATTCCTCTTCTGGGGAGAGAACCAGTTTGTGAAGATCCCCACAACTGGTCCTGTTTTGAAAACCTCACCATCCTTTCCTTATCCATTCGTCAGTGGGCACTGAGGCTGTTTTATATCTTGGCTGTTGTGAATAATGCTGCAGTGAGCGTGGGAGTGCAGGCATCTCTTTGCCATCCCAACTGCCGTCCTTTGGACATATACCGGAAGTAGGACCGCTGGCCCTACGGGATAGTTTTATATGTAATTTTTGAGGCACCTCAGTACTGTTTTCCAAGCGGCTGCACCGTGTTACAGTCCCACCAACCGTGCACAAGGGTCCACTTTTTCCACACCCTCACCCACACTTATTACCTACAACAGAACATTCTTCAGCCCCTGCCACGTGCAACAGCATGGATGAACCTGGGCAGCGTTATGCTAAGTGACATAAGCCAGTCGCAGGAGGACAAATGGCACGCAAGTCACTTAAATGTGGACTCTGAAGTAGTCAAACTCACAGAGGCAGAGGGTTGAATCGTGGTTGGCAGTGGTTGGGGGGAGAAGGAAATGGGGTGCTGCTGTTCAATGGGCATAAAGTTTCCGTTAGGCAAGACGAATAGGTTGTAGAGATGTATCATACAACGTCGTGCCTACAGCAACAATCCTATAGAACGCACTTAAAAAATTAAGAGGGTGGAGTTCATGTTATGTAGTATTCTTAACAGAGAGAGAGAGAGAGAGAGAGAGAG